>APFE030549888.1:0-132869 GCA_000404065.3 Pinus taeda | reverse complement strand
TCATTTGGATTATCATTCTTCTATTTGTTAGATTTATGTTATTTTCATATATATATATATATATATATATAATTTCAGTTATTTGATTTGATTTAGCTGTATTTTTTTGCATTATTTGACTATTTAATGCATCCAAGAAGTTATGATCAGGTAGTTACTATTTATTCTTGATTTTATTCACATTTATACTTATAGTTGCACCTTTATTATAGTATTATTACTAATTTTATTTATTGATTTATTTAAGCAATCTAATCATCTCCTTAATTATCCATAATAAAATATGGTAGGTCTAGATATCTCTCCTTTCTTAAAATTATTTTACATTAATATTCTAATGAAATAATATATATATTATATATATATATATATATATATAATATATATATATTATATATATATATATATATATATATATATCTTAACAAACTAAGTAAAATAAGTAATAAACTATCCTTTAGATTTTATTGATAGTTATAGTATTATAAATTCAAATACAAATTAACTTAGCTTTTAATTTTGCCTTCAAGATTATTTACTCTCTAGTTTTACCTTAACAAACTTATTTATATTTAGTAAATAAATTAACAAATGGGTAACTTAAAGCTTGAAACTTACCATTAAAATTATATATTTTCTTCTATCCTAACAACCGATTACCTTTATTAATTTGACTATAAATGGATATTATTAAATAAATCATTTTTATTTTATTTATACAATTTTAATAACCTTATAAAATAAAAATAATATTTTTATTAATATGAATTTAACCTAACCATAGAGTCCTAAGTAGCTGTCAATTAGCCATTATGTAGTCGTTGAAGTCTCTGCACAGTCTAGTTAACATGCTATGCCAGATATGATTCTTCAACTTGTCCTGACGACGAACCACACTGGTTGGTTCGAAACACGCCGACAAAAGTCTTTTTCATGTAATTTACGCTGAAGCTCTTATTATAAAAAAAGTGTAGTATTTATTAAATGTCATGACACTTGGTTGCATATACGATTTTTTTGATTTTTGTTTTTGAAATATATATATATATATATTACAATAACAAAATTGAACCAATCTAAAGATAGAAATTTAAATTTAAAAATTATTTTTGATTTTCTTAAGATTTAATTTTTTCAAAACTTAAATAAATTTTATAAAATTTAATAAAATTTCAAAAAGCAATTGAAAGTCAAAACAATATATCCTCATTTATTATAATTAATATAAAATATATAAATTTATAATTTTTATTTTATTATAAATTTAAAAAATAAATTAAATGAAATGCTAAAAATATGGTCATGTAGTAGGTTCACTATTCTTTTAATTTAAATAGAAAATTTTGAATAAAATTTAATTGGATATGCATTTAAACATTTATCTTAATTATTTGTTTTTTATTTATATTAAATTTATTAATTTAAGATTAAAATAAATTTAATTATTTTTAGTTTATTAAAGTATTTGTAATTTGCGGGACTAACCTATGATTTAAAAAATTATGACTCAATTGTATTATGGGTCACAATCATTTTGGGCCACACCAACCCTTAACAATGTGATTTTTTTTGGTATTTTTATCACAAGTTTTGAAACTTGACCAACTTACAAAATAAAACCTCAAAAATCCAAGAACCCTCATGAAATTTCACCCTAAATCTAATTGGCTAAATCAAACACAAAATAAATTTATTTATTGTTATTTATATAAAAATAATATATTGGTCTAAATCTTTTAACACCTACAATGATTCTTAACAAATCCTGTAAACAACCATAGGTGGTCATCCGAACGTTCAAGGATACATTGCTCTTTGTGAAAGTCCATGGATGGCATGTAAAATATATGCTTCAATCATCATAATAATATAAATGACGTTGATGGTTGAAGAGACAAAGATGTTGAAAGAAACTCTAACCATGTGTATATATTTTAGTTTAATGTAGTATATATTGTATAAGAACATGGAAGAGTCATCGAGGCTTTGGGTGTCATAATGCCAGCAAATGAAAATTCGAAATGGAAAGGATACCTCCACGATCCAGATGATGTATGGAGATAAAACGTCTTTAATTATAGTTGGGCTTCAAAACATGTCACTATTTTATAGAAGCAGTTATTTGACAGCATGGGATGCAAAATGATTGTCGAGAATACCAGTTATGATACTTTGTCTTACCTAACAACTACAATTGTAATAGCTCCCATAGAGCCTTCTTGTCCACCTTAAGGAAGTCGACAAACAAATCTGTTAGAAATTTGTTTACTGCAATTGCGAGTTTATGGGTATTTGCATAAGGAGGTGGAATTTCTCTGAACTTCTATGACGAGGCATTCCCCAAAGTGGTGGAATTGCACTGAACTTCTATGGAAAGGCCTGCCCCAAAGCTTATAATGCAATAGAAAATGTAGTTGGATAGTGTTGTATCACTTTGTGTTCAACTGACTCGCAACAAATTCCATTTGTAGAATTATTTCTTTTCCCTGTAATATTTTGCTGCAACATGTAGATTGGTAGATCGATGATTCCTTAGCATTTTGTGGCAGCATAACTTAACCCATTAGTTACTTCCTAACATAATTTAAGTAAGCCTTCCATAAAAGAAAATATAGGTGTTGGGTAATTTAATTGTTGGTTAAATTACTTCATTAAATTATCGATCAGGGTTTGTGAACTTGTGAAGTGTAAGTGCATTGTATATGCTAGGAATCTATTTTCAATCAAAGAGTGCATACAAAATGTAAATCCAATCTATCTATGACTAATCTTTATCAAGTGTATGCACATGTTATGTTTATGAGGCTTTCCAATTTAAATCATCTCCAAAGCAAACTATGCTAATGTTAGGAATTGAAAACTATTATAATAAACAAGAATTGAAAACTAATATTTTTGAGTAGTAATTGAAATCTATTCTAGTTGACAATGAATCTTAGTCTATTAGACAATAAAAAGAAATCTATTATAATTCTATTATAATTCTAGTCTATAAAACAAGAAATGAAAGTTTGATCTAATTGACAAGAAAGAAATAAATCTATCGTAACGATCTGGCATCAATTCTATCCTAAAGACATGAAAGGAAGTCTAGCTATTGATAATTGAAATGAAACTAGATTAATGAGCAAAATCGAAGAGCATAAACTAAATGAAAGAGCCTTTATAGATTACTGATGTGTGTATCCCTAATTCAAATTAATCTTTGCATGCAAATAAATATGAGACTAAGCATGAAATTAAACATGAAAGAAATATTTTTGAGGTTTTTGCATTAGTGTCGAGCGCTCAACCTGTCATGAATAGGAAATAAATGAACAAATTGTGTTTGGAAACATAGCATGAAAACATCTAAAAATCTGAATCAGAATGAATGGTAATCTAATTATAAAGCATTAAAGAATAAAATCAAAAGAACAATTATGCAATCTCACAACTCCACAAGGGGGGCTCCCAGTGAGCGCGAGGAAATAGAAACTTAGATCACTAAATTAAGTCACCAACATGTTTCACAATTGCGCCATGAACAAAGTAATTGAATTAAATAGAACAAAGTATTCTTCAGAGAATAACAATAATTGAAGGTTGTAACAATTGATCCTCTCGCTTCCAAATCGAGACAATTTATATTGTTTTATGATCTAATAACTCTAAGAGATAAATGCCAAGGAGTAAGTCCTTCATTTGACAAATAGGTTCTAAAACAATATTTATGGAGAAGTAACATTATAAATGTGTAAAGATCTCAATTTATTAGTTCCTACCAAATCAAGACTATAGGATTTGATTTACCTATTAACCACTACTAATTTAGCATTGACCAATGCAAGTTATAATGTTTTATGCAATTTTTTCTAGAGAATAATTTCTAACTTGAGTGGCAGGAGCAGCCCTTCAACACTTGTTTTAAATGAATTGTTAATTTTACATTCAATACATTTACATATAATAAAAAAATTAACCATAATCGAAATTTAACCTCTTCCTCTTAGGTGTTCCCTTCCCTTGCTTCATGTGTATGCTAGTTATAATTAACATTTGGAGGAGAATAGTGTTGAAGAATCTAGGGCAACGATGTATAGTAGGATTCTTCTAGACTTGATAACAAATTGTGAAACTCTTTTACAATTTATCTTGTTAGCTTAATCTTCTTCTCTTCTTTTTAATGCATGTGTGTTTACTTCATCAAACTGCTAACAAAAACATAAGAACAAGAACACAAGATGTTAGCTCTCTGCCAGGGCAAAATCTCTCTCTCTTAGGGAGGAAAATCATTTCGTAAATTTCTCTTATTGAAGCTTCTTATTGATCAATGCCAAACCCTATACCCTCAATGACAAGAATATCTTCCAAGCACAAGTCAAGTCCTTCCTTCTTCTTGCACTTTGTTTCTCGGCACTTTGTTCCTCGACACTTCATCCTCTTTCTTCCTTCTTCGACTAGAGATAAACCTTGTTTATGTGAGCTCTAGAAGAGATACTTATCTTTTATACTTAGTGAGATCCTTCACCTATGGATACACCTTCCTTCTCTTGACCAACCGAGTTTCTTCTTGATGTGTAGTTGTAGGCTTGATGTGACAACACATCAGCCCTAGTTTCTCGCATGTGTGGGTGGTTTCCTTGAATATTAGGCTCGCTTGACCTTTTCTTGGGAGAGCCTTTCCTTCACTTGAGTAGGAGGCCATATAGGCCTGACTTTCTAGCCCAAATGATGAGATATATATGATTGTGATCTTGTTGCTGATGTAATCGCGTATTTTCCTCTATTTCTCACACGTGTGACTATTTTTCACTCAAAAAACAGTCCCTTCAACTTCGGTTTAGACTTATCCTTCTTTGCTGCACTAGAGGCTCCTTAAACTTGACTTTTCTTCACCTCTTCTCAATTATCTTTCTTCACTGATTTTAGAGGTGTGTTGGCTTGTCGTTGGAGCAGTGGATAACCTCTATATATAGAGGATTGTCCCTCCTTTAGGCTAACTTGAGGACTATAGGCCGACTTCATTTTTCTTCTTTGGTTTTTCTCCTTTGAAGATGTTGTTGCACGGAGTGGACTTGTCTTTGCTTGGAAGGATATTCTTTGACTCTTATACAAATATATACATGGTGTAACATGCCCTTAAGGGTCTTCAACATTTTCTTTTAACTCTTTGACTCACCTATAGCACTTTGACATGTGCTAGACCTATTTCAATGAGCAATAAACTCATTGATAAATATAACAACAATAATATTTCTTTTCTTGAATAAATACAAATATCAAAAGTACATTTATGAAGACTGGACCTAGTCACAATTTCTTCAACCCTCCCTCTTAACTAGGGAGGTATTCATAGTTCATTACAAGGTGTTTGGGTATTTTTCAATCTTGAAGAATTCACATAAGAGAAACCAATTGGAAATCCATCTGTTATAGAATTATAGTAATCAACATTGTTCATAGCAAGGCCTTGACTACTCTCATAAGATTAGAGCACAATGTTGGCAAGACTAATGACTTATAAACACCTTAATCATTGTCTCTCAAGGTACATACCCACCTGGATGTTCACTGAGTATGACCTTCTGACTATTCTTGTCTTTGGTTCCCAATCCTAAAAGAATATTGGTCCTCTTGCCTACTCTTATCTTGGATGCCCTACACATCCTCAAAGAGTATTAGATGCCAAATGATTACACAATCCTTCCATTCTTTCTTCCCAAGTGAAGACAAGAATGTTGTGTCTATCTCTTCCTCTTAAATGAGGAAGACATGCCCAAGTTTCCTCTTACCAAAAACTTGATCAAGTTCCTTTGTGATTGGGAACTTGTTAGAACTCCCTCTTAGCTAGGGACTTGTCCATTCATCAACAACTTCTTCTTCGTGGGTCCTTCAGCTGCTTGATCTCCTTCTTTCTTTTGATGTCATGAAGTCTCTGTTTGACCTTCTTCTTAGTAGGGTACCGACCATCGATCACTTTCCTTCCTAGCTTGTCATGTCATTGCTTCCTTCATGGAAAGTTTCCTTCTTGATATATGTCAGGTTCTTTTGTCATTTGGCTACTCCTTTGTCATCTGACTATGCTTCAGAATATTTATCACATAGATTCTTAGTTGTATTTGCTTGTTCCCATACTTCGATTTAGTAGCCCTTCATGACTTCATCCTGATATTACTCCAACATCAAATAGTGCTTTGTTGGATGGCTTTCCATCATGACATCTTTGTAGAGTTGAATCAGTTATCTTCATATTAATATCTCCAAGCCCTTCATGGATGTCAAGGGTCCTTTGATCTTTTTCTTCCTTTGTCAAAGTTGTCATGCCTCCTTTCGGGAGATGTCTTATACCGGATCTTTGTCAGATAATGATTCTTCATGTGCGTGGTGTTCTTACATGCTTGATCTCTTTCTTCATTTGCTTCTTCTTGGATTGTTTATTCAACAACCTCATACTCCTTATGAGAGCATTTCTTCATGTTGACCTTTATTTGATTGTAGTACATGCTTTCAAGCATGTCTTTGGTGAATGAGATCCTTTTATACTTGATCATGTTTTAGAACATTTCCCATGATTCAATAATACATATGATGACATGGGTTAAAATTTGATGCATACATACCTCATCTTGATTCTTCTTTGATCATCTTGGCTTCATTTGATGGTTCTTCTTGATTGGTGTAGCCTTTCTTGCTTCATCTTTTCTTGCCTGCATATCATCCTTTCTTGAATCCCATGAATGTGCTCTCAATGAGACATCTGCTCTTATTTATCAACCTTATTTTGAAGATTCTATTAGAGGATCTTGAAGACCTTATCTTGCAAATGTTTCTTCCTTTTGATGATAGAGGCCTTCTAAGATTCTCAATCATGATCAATTATTCTTTCATTGTGGATGAGGTCCTATAATATGTATGCTCATTCTATATGAATATCTTGTGCTATATCTACACCATGCTCCTATATTCTAGAAGATGCTACTTAACAATGCATTATATCCTATCTCTATATGCTCCTATGCTACTCAAAACTTTGAAAGAAGACTTAAGTAAAGACGTTGAATTAGTCATAGTAGAGATTTGAAGGATCTTCCTTCTTTTTCTTCTTGTCTTCTTCTTTCACTTCCTGAGTTATGTGATCTTCTTCCCTTTTTCTCTTGTTGTTGTTGTCCTTCTTAAGTTTGGGACAATCCCTTTTGTAGTGTCCATATTATTGGCATCCAAAGCATTGGACTTTGGACATATCTCTGTTGCTTGTTCTTCATGGACCAAATTTGTCAAATTTGCCCTTTCTCTTGGCCATGGTAAAAAATGATTGCTCCTTTGATCCCACATCATCCTTTGCTTTAAGTCTAGATTCCTATATCTTGCATAGATACCATAGTTCACCTAGTGGAGTGGCTTACTTCTTGGCATATATGCTTGATGTGAAGTTTCCCCAATCCTCAGGTAGAGCATTGAGTACTATTGTTGTCATTTCTTTGTCAAACATGACTTCTCCTAGTTATTGAAGTTGATCTCTCATCAGAGATCTTCATGAAGTAGGGAGCTATTCCTTCGTTGGATATCTTCATTTTGTACAAATCACTTCGTAGAGATATCATTTCTCTAGTTGTGCTTACCAAGAATAGCTCTATTAGTTTATCATAGATTTCTTTCGATGTTTCAAATTTGGAGACATAGGGAATGAGAGGGTCTTTGATAAATTCTATTAGAATCCTTTGAGCTCTTGTCTCATCCTTATTGTACTTGGCTAAGGCTTGAGTTTGTTCCTTAGTAGGAATAGTGGTATTCCCTCTTATGAGGTCTATAAGTTCATTCTCTTTGAGAAGTAAATCAGTCCTCTTCCCATGCAAGGAAGTTAGTGGTCCCAACCAATTTTTTGTTTTCCTTGCAAAAACACATTGATGTATGTTTAGGAGGGGACATATACACTTACTTGATAGAGTTTGAGATGTAGTGGACTTGCTTTCTTCTTGAAGACTTGATGGCTTGTCTTCTTGATGCTCTTCAAGTTGCTTTCTCCAAATGGACTTGCTTGATGATGAGATTTTCTTGATGACTTGACTTGTAGTGCTTTTCCCCTTGAATATGGTGTAGCTTGATGTAGGTCCCTCTTTGATTTGCTCTTCTTGTAGGTGACTTTATACAAGGCTTTTCTTCTTGCTTTGTAGTTCTCTTTGATGGATAGTAGATGGTAGACTTTCTTATCCTTGATGTGATTGAGACTTCTTGGCTTGATGCTTCAACTTTGTAATTGTTCTTGAGATGTCCTTTCTTGATGAGTCACCTTATGAGTGTTCTTGAAATGCCCTTTCCTTGATGTGTCACCTTAGCTCTGATACCATGTTGAAGGATCTAGGGCAATGATGTATAGTAGGATTCTTCTAGACTTGATAACAATTTGTTAAGCTCTTTTACAATTTATCGTGTTAGCTTAATCTTCTTCTCTTCTTATTAATGCATGTGTGTTTACTTCATCAAACTACTACCAAAAACATAAGAACAAGAACACAAGATGTTGGCTCTCTGTCAAGGAAAAACCTCTCTCTCTTAGAGAGGAAAACCCTTTCGTAAATTTCTCTTATTGAAGCTTCTTATTGATCAATGCCAAACCCTATACCCTTGACAAGAATATCCTCCAAGCACAAGTCAAGTCCTTCCTTCTTCCTGCACTTTGTTTCTCAGCACTTCATCCTCCTTCTTCCTTCTTCGACTGGAGATATACCTTGTTTATGTGAGATCTAGAAGAGATACTTATCTTTTATACTTAGTGAGATCCTTCACCTATGGATACATCTTCCTTCTCTTGACCAACCAAGTTTCTTCTTGATGTGTAGTTGTAGGCTTGATGTGACAACATAACAACCCTAGTTTCTCACACGTGTGGGTGGTTTCCTTGAATATTAGGCTTCTTTGAACTTTTCTTGGGAGAGCCTTTCCTTTGCTTGAGTAAGAGGCCTTATAGGCCTAACTTTCTAGCCCAAATGATAAGATATATATGACCGTGATCTTGCTACTGATGTAACTGCATATTGTCCTCTATTTCTCGCACATGTGATTGTCTTTCACCCTAAAAATAGTCCCTTCAACTTCGGTTTAGATTTCTCCTTCTTCATTGCACTAGAGGCTCCTTAAACTTGACTTTTCTTCACCTTTTCTCGGCTATATTTATTCATTGATTTTAGAGGTGTGTTTGGCTTATCGTTGGAGGAGTGGACAACCTCTATATATAGAGGATTTTCCCTCCTTTAGGTCGACTTGAGGACAGTAGGCTGACTTCATTTTTCTTCTTCGTTTTGCCTCCTTTTAGGATGTCGTTGCATGGAGAGAACTTGTCTTTGCTTAGAGGGATATTCTTTGACTCTTATACAAATATTTATATGGTGTAATATGCCCTTAAGGGTCTTCAACATTTTATTTTGACTCTTTGACTCACCTATAAAACTTTGACATGTGATAGACCTATTTCAATGAGCAAGAAACTCACTGATTAATATAACAAAAATAATATTTCTTTTCTTGAATAAATACAAATATCAAAAGTAAATTTATGAAGACCAAACCTAGTTACGCTTTCTTCAACAAATAGTTGGTGTTGAACTTTTTCATTAAAGGTTATCTTTGATTTAAAATGGAAAAATCAACCCCATAATGTAACATAAATTGCTACGGTCAAGGTTCCTCATGGTCTAATAATTGTTGACCTAAAACAGATGGAAATGTAGCTAACTTGTGTTTAATAAGAAGAAGAAGAAGAAATTATTTTAATGTCCACATGGCTAAAGATAGCATATGGGACAGATTGCTTTGCCATCTAATTCATGTGTTCAACCCTTTTCTTGTGAAGCCTCACAATAAACTCTCTCAGCTTCTCAACAAACCCCTCACTGAATAAATTGTCCCAAGAGCTAGCTGCCATAATATCTACATAACTTTCCCTATTGTCTTTGAAGGCCTCAAATTCTAAAATGAAATGCTTTTATGTTTCCACTTTTCTGGAAAAGCAAAAATACACTCTTTCTTCCCACACTTCTTTTGGCCTTTTCTAGCACCCTGTTTCAGAACAGAGTTGATGATAATCAATCCTTAACTAAGCAATAAGATTTTTGGCTCTTCATAAAATATTGACCCCTATGTACGTTTTTTGTTGATGATTATAAGCGAGATTAAAATCTTCAATATAGTGTTTTTGTTTTCTCCCTATAAGTTCCTTATCCCAAGTATGCTTGTGGAACTTATCCATAACACAAGTTTTTATCTCTTTGATGTTTGTGGGACAAATGTTCAAGCAAATTCCCCATTTGCTAAACCATTTATTATTTTTTCGCATCTAGGTCTTCTTTCTTTTGCAGAATATGTTGTTAAAGACAACCTTAGGCCATCTACCCTCCATTTGCCCATTTTTTTAAAAATATCTTATGACTCGCACCATGACAATTGCTTCAATTGGAGCAGCCCCCGTTTCACTTAACATGATATCATAAAGCACAACACTTTTAATTTTGAACTTGTTTGTAATCAATCGCTTCTGAATTTTCTCAACCTATTTCCACTTCATGTGGGATGTATGACTAGCAAACAGTTCATAACCGTAAAGAATCACCAGAATCACTAAAAACCCAAAAAGAGTTAGTGTGGTCTTCCAATCCCATAACTCTGCCTCTCTACACCTATTTTGAAAAGCATAAAATGCTTTCCAAGCATCCAAAGTTCTTTTCTTTATACAATTGTCCCAACTTAGATTTCTATTGAAGTCAATTCCGTGGTATTTGTAATCCACAATTTCTTCCAGAGTGCTGCCTTCAAAGTAGAACTTACGCCAGTTACATTTTATTTTATTAGAGAAAACCACTTCTTTCGTTTTGCTAACATTAACCTGCATCCCCTCCCTTCTATAAAAGTGCTCAAGGGAAAGTAAGCACTCTTGCAAACCAAGAGAATAGTTTGCAATCAAAATAAGGTCATCCACGTAGAAAAGATGTCATACAACAAACTCACCCAAATGGATACTGTTACCCCCTTGTGAATTTAGCTACTCTTCAAGCTTGTCAATATATAAACCAAAAAGGGTAGGAGACAATGGGAAATCTTGCTTGACCTTGATATCGCTTCTAAAACTTTCAAAAATGCCTACTGAAGTCCTAATTTTGACTTTCACCTCTTCATATAGCCTATGCACAACTGCTCTCAAATCCCTAGGAACCCCAAGTTCCTCCATTTTGTGCCAAAACTTATCTCTAGGAACCGTGTCAAAGGCTTTTCTGAAATCAACAAAGCAACAAAATACTTCTTACTTTTTCTCCCAAACTTTTTCAATGATGTGCCTTAAAATTATACCATGATCAACTGTGGAATATTTAGGTTCTAAAACCTGCTTTCCCTTTAGCACGCTTATCTCTTTTTTCCGCCCACTTGCTAATTTTATTTTCTATTATGTTTCCAAATAACTTTGCAAACAAGGGGTTTATCATTATGGTCCTATAATTGGAGGGATTATTGATGTCACTGCTCTTGAAAGAAGGTATCGCCAAACTAATTGCCCAATCTATGGGGAACCCCTGTTGTATGATGTTGTCGAATTTTTTTGTCATGTGAGGTGCAAGAATTTTTAAGCCCCACTTTAGATATTTTGCTTAGAGTTTAGTTAAATCTTTTCTTTTCCAACACCCAACTTCTTGATACCCATTGCTACCTCTTGCACAGTGAAGAGTTCAATATCAATGTCGACCAAGGGAGGATGGTCAACCTTGGGATCATACTCATAATTTTGTCTTGCATAGTCAAACCAATTAGAAGTTGTAATAGTATTTCACTTTCCCGAAGGGCCATATGAGCTCTACTATTCTATTCTTTGTAAGGGCTATTTATAGGAGCTATAAGGGCTATTTATAATCTCCCTATTTCTCCCTAGTTGCATGAGGTCTTCTGCAAAGCATGCCCCTTTGGACTACGGTTGGTTGGAGCTCCTTCCAAAATAATTTGGGGTTATTTTTCCCAAGGAAGATAGTTCTTCCCTGCTTGAAACCATGAAATCAACCTTTTTCTTTCTTAATATCTGCTTGTAAGTTTTGAGTTTTATGTGTTGAAAATAGCAACAAGAAATGATAAAAATAGAATCCAGATATTCCAATTTTAATTTGTCCTTTAATTAAAATTGTGAATTAAAATCGAATTTAGTCTCACCAGCTACTTGGAAATAATTAATTAATTCATTATGGATTAATTAGTTGGAGAAATTCAAGTTAGAAGTCTTTCTGAAGTCATGCAACAATTATCCCTTAAATTAAGGAGATTATCCCTTAATTAAAGAGATAAGATTGAGTTATATTTGAGTTGTAATTAGTTAGCCCAGTTTACTGAATTAAGTCCAGTTAAATTAGTTCCAAACTGTTTGAGGAACTAATTGTGAGTTATCAGTCAGTTGATGCATGCATACACTTAACCAGTGTACTCCAGATAACTGAAGATTCCCTCATCGGGAACTCATGCATGTCTTTTCTGAGAAAAACCTAGTTGAGCTAAATGTCAAGGACAATGTACTATCAATTGCATGTGTTTTCTTATAAAGGAAACTCATGCATGCAGTTAAGGAAAGGTTCCTTGAGGATTGCACAATTCATATAGGGTGTGAGAGATCAATTTTCCACTTGGTTGGAGAAGATCATCCCAGAGGAACAACGCAAGCGAATAGGGGTTTGGAGGGTAGAGGAGAAGGCTTGTGAGAAGCTTTGATTGCTTGTGAGCATCCAAGAGGGTTGTACTGAGAGCTGTCTAGCTGTGAGAGCTAAGGCTTTGTATAATTTTGATGTATTTCCACCTTGTATGATAATATAGATAGTGGGTTTTTAGCTGAGGCTTTCCCCAAAGTATTTTCATGTGTATTGTGCATTGATTCTTCTTCTTTTGGTTATATGTGTTCAGCGCGATCTTGCTCAATCTTTCAGCTTCCACAAAGCAAATTGATAGTAGAAGTAGATTATAGTATTTTGCAATATCGAGCTAATCTATAGTCAGATTTTCTCTATGGTCTCAGAGGAGCTAGATTTGTAGAGAGAATTTGCAGAATTTCTACATTATGTTATCCTTGTTTGACTCTTTCAACATTCTCCTTGCTTTTTTGCATTCTTTGTCAAACCAAGCATTAAACTGAAAATAGTTTGTTTCAACCTTCTTAATTTTTGCTCTTTTGCACTCCGCAAGTGTGCTTTGAATTAAATGTGTTAATTCATGACTATGAAGATCATGGATCATAATTTTCTCCTTCTTGAAGAGCCCCTCTAGTGTTATTTTGAAGGTATTACAATTTGCTGGAGTAAAAAAGAATTCTACTGTTTGGGAGATTTGTTGAACGCATTGAGTCTTTGACCCTAACTGCTTCTTTCCAGTCAAAGAGAAACTTAAATAAATTGGCTTGTGATCCAATTTTAAATCCCAAATTTGTTCTTCAATAAAAAATTCCTCCATTTTCTCACACAAAACCATGCAGACAAATTACATAATCTACTACACTTGCTCCAATATTGTAAATAGTGCAAGTGAAATTACTAGACTTTGCCCATCTAGTCAAACCATTACAAATGACTAGATTGAAAGCCCCACATAGAGTAAGCAATTGTTCACCAAAGAGATTGAAGCCCTTGCACTCTGAAGTTATTTCCCACTAATGATTACCCTCTTTTGTAAGCTAAATAGGGTCATAATCTTCTTTATAACAAAGAATGCTAGCTTGTTTACTTGCAGTCTTAGCATTGAAATCACCCACTATAAGGACTTCACCCAACCGAGAATATGTTGTGCACTTTTAAGGTTGTAAAGGGATCTTTATGGTCAAGCCCTCTACTTTTGTAAGTTTTGTGAAACTTGTGACACAAAATAACATGCTGCAATTCTAATGTGATTTCCATTTTCTGATATTTGAAACCAAATGAATTGTTTATCTAAGTCTTCTCTTTCTAACTAAATGAAACAACCTTCCTTTTCCCTCACTAATATCATGATACCCCCGTGTCCTTTGCCATTCTCTGCTGCCTTGTTCCACACAACCATCTTCTAGTACCCTTCAAACAAAGGTGTCTTGCACCCTTCATGCTCATGTGTTTCTATGAGGCAAATTATGTCTCTATCTTCCGCAATAGGCCTTAACCTAGGGCCTTGTCTCTATGGGTAACCTTTGCAGCCCCAACAAACTAATCTTAAGGAAACCTGGGTATGACTTGATTTCTATTTGTTTTCACATACAAGACTCGCAATTGAGTCTTTGTTCCTACTTGTCCATACTGACCTTGTTGCATGGTTTCCTGCTAAAGAATTTGTTACCATCTTGCTGCTTTGTTTTGGAATGAAGTCCAAAACGTGCTAACACCACTTTACTTTTATAAATCCATGCTCTCTTGTCCTCATCTCTTGCTGCCCTAACCTTTGACATTTTCTCCCTCCTTTCCTCGTGTTGTCTTATAGTTAAATCTTCTTCTAAAAAAATCGAGAACCCCTCAAGAGTTGCTTCTTGCTTAGAATGATATATTTATCACGTAAGCTAGGCATGGTGACTCTTATGGGTCTAACTCTCTCCCCATTAATCTTACCCATCCTCTATGCTTGGCATATTTGTCCTTGCAAAAGCGGCTTGTCTTTTAAGAAGTCCCTTACAAGGTTGAGAGTACATTCATTTCCCCCCTAGTTTTTCACCCCTTTAATAATTATATTCGCTCTACCTTGCCTTCCTTGCTCTCTGTATCTTGCATATTGCCAACCCGAATGCTTGCTTCTTCTTCCCTATAAGCAAAATTGCTAAGAGCTTGAGCCCAAGTTTTGGAAACTTTTATGGAACCTGCTTTCTTTTCCTCTCATACTTTCTCTTCATGGTTGTCTATTTGGGCAACCACTTTCCCTTTATCCTAGGATGATTTCGAATTCACCACCTTTGTACTTTCCACTACAAATTTATTCATGTTTTGTACCTCTGTCTTCCCCATCAAGAGGACTTCCTGTAGCAATGCCACTTGCTCCTTCAAAACTTTGATGCTTTCTGCTAAAGCCTGATTTTTCGCTGTTATTACATGAATTTTATTATATCTTTGCTGCTCTTTAGCGTCTAAAACCTCCAACCACTTCTTTGAACTTAACAATTCTTTCACATAAAGATTAGATGACTAGGTGTCAGGTGTAGATGTAGGACTATAGAAGGCAGAATCATCGATGACTTTTCCACTAGGGCCTGCTGTTGCTTCATGCTTGCAAAGAAGACTTGTTTGAATATTGCTTATTACAAAGGGCTCAAGTACTTTCCCTTTGAAATCGTTTTTTCTTTGTCTACTCCTATTTTAAGTGGGCTAAATTTTGCTTTAAAATGCTCTTTGACATTTACCTAAACCCACTTCCCTGTTTTGATTGATAAAACAATTTTACCTCTTAACTTAGATCATTTGTTTTCTTAAGTACTGAAATTTCATATCTCGTTGTCAGGTTTAAATGCATGTGTTTTGCACTATCGTTTCACCAACCGAAACAATGTTCTCTCTACCCTAGAAAAGACACTTCCAATCTTGTTTTTGTTCCAGGCCCGACAACCACCCGTTTGATGGAGTGGGATTGTTGATTTGGTTAGAGTCAAGAGGTTAGTTGGCTGGGGTTTCGGCTATGGAATCCTCGGGAGTCGACCGCCGTAAAATTCAGCGGCAACTTCTTTCTTGGCGGATTTCACTGTGCATTAGTCGCTACGCGGACATCTTCCCGACCTGCTCCTTCCAAGATGCATTCCCGACCACGAATCTAGCGACGTACCTTTTCATAATATAACAAAATGGCAAAATGGCAAAATTAACCGCATAGCATAACAATAATTTCTACATTCAAGGTTCCTCATGGTCTAATAATGCCGGTCTGAAACAGATGCAAATGTAAATAACTTTTGTTTAATTAAATAAAAAAGGGCAAGTTAAGAACATACCAATCAAATTAAAACGCAGGTGGCACCAAATGGTGTGGATAACACGTTCAGTTCGAAGCCTTTACATTACAAACTGGGCTGTAAGCAATTGAGATGGAAATGAGCATGTGGGTTTCTGCAAATCCAGTCAGAAGCACCTTTTTTGCCTCAGCTTCTTCATGGTCCAACTCGAGGCCTGCTTTTCCACAAAGATTTAGTTGCAGGGCTTCTTCACTTCCATCCCAACAAGTACATAAAAGCACTTCTCCCTGTTTTACTCTGCAAAAAAAATTAATTGGGTGCCTTAATCACGCGACAGGTTATTTATACTTTTCTCGAGATGGCTGCCTGCAATGAAGGATACGTATTAATTAATGGTGTTACCCATTATTATTATGCTTAGTTCATTAGGTTGAACTGTAATTTTAAATATGCTTCCTTTGTATTGGAAAACAAACAGGGTGCCAACAATAATTTCCTAATTTATAGGGTTTTTTAAGAGTATTATTGATCCCCAACCCCGTTCCTCACCAGAATTTTCTCTAGGCCATGCGGGCGCGCATACATACATATATATTGGTTTTGCGTACTTTATTCTATATATATGCTGGTTTTGCTTACTGTACCCTGCGAGCTTTTGATGCAGCAATAATATATACTTGAATCTGTTTCCTGATTGGTATTTAAAATGCATATAAGTTTATTGAATTTTAACTAGTTTGTGAATCGTTACATTCTAGGAAGTAAAGGGCGCTGGCATCCTCTGTGATTCTTGCAAGGGAAAAGGATGGGTGGTCTGTGACTTCTGTGAAGGTCAGAAGATAAATGTGCAAGTGCAGAGCAACCGATTCTATCGGCGTTGTCCCTCTTGCAGAGCTGTGAGTCTGTTCACATGACTATGCATCTCTATCTGAGTAGGCCTGATTTTAGATAGATGGATTAACGAACTTTCATTTTGAAAGCCTCTTCTTGTTGTGGATATACCCATTTTGTTGTCTTGAGAGTGGTCTTTAATGTGCCTGGATTCAATTTATTTCCTTCTATGTGGAGAAGTTGGTAATGTTTCATTCAACTAGAAATAATGCTTTGACAATTAAAATTGCCATCATAAATGTGTATAGTGATGCTTAATTCATTTTGTACTGATATTGTCTGTAAAAGTCATTTTATTTGGGGATTTGTAGCGCAAGGAAAGACCAACTATAAAAATTCGGCAAACATAGTAAAATATGGATACTCAGAAACACTCGACGTTTCAAAGGGAAGAATACTGCGGTCAAGCAAAAACACCAGGCCTGTGCTGGGTATGCCTGTGTTGGTGCACTTTCTCCTTTCAGCCAGGTCTACCAAAAGTAGAAGCAAGCTTTACAAAATCTCAGTGAAGAGATTGTAAGACATGTTTATGATGAAATGCAGTTTATTCTCAATGCTATCGTTGGATGGCAGACACCCAATTGCTGATGTAGATATCTAAGAGAGTTCATTGCTTCATTAGAGATATGTTTCCTCTGGAGAAGAGGAAGGGTTTGATGAAAGTAAAAATCAAAAGCCAAACAGCTATGCAGACTAGTGAGAAGTAAGTGCAAATGAAGGGTCTGGTGTTCTATTTATTTTGGTTGAATGATTAGGTGTGATAAAGGTTCATGGCCACCTGAAACTCAAACATACATGGAATCACATTTTATGTATTTATGTTCTTGGGAATGTCTTGCAATGGCAATGTAGACATGATCTGTAATGCAGGGCTTAGAGTCCTCACGTCTCACCAACACGTATGTTCTGCAGAATGAAATTTGGTGCAGTCTTCAGAGTTGATTCCAAGGTTTCTGTTCCAGATTGAATCACTGCTTTAGGTCTGGTTTTGAGCTGTGAAAAGTCAGAACCAATGCTAATCGCCAATCCCAATGCACTCTCTACGATGGAACAGTCAATCTGGCGAAGCTGATATCAAAGCTTCCTGAGTTCTCGTGCATAATGGGGTAGTATGTATGGAAGTGTTCAGTTCTGTTACAATGCTCTATTTCCAAGCCAATTACATCACATACTTTGGGTATTGTAATGCACTATCACAGGATTTGGTTGTCTCAACCTTATCTCCCCATTCAATATGCATTCAAGCAATACATCCATCACCGATTTGAGTGCACCCTAGTATAAATGCCTATGGTTTATAACTGGTTCCAAATGCCTGTGTTTGTATGTGCAGGTCAGGATGAGTGCCCAAGAAAAAGCCAACCCACTGCATGTAATGTCAACCAACAACAAATCTGCTTCTGCGAAACTTAGCCCAGCCTTCTATTAAACAAGACAGCAGCACTTGTATGTTCATGAGTAAAGTGAAAGAACAACTCTGTCTACTGTTCAATTAGACAGCAAACTTCACAATGAGCACTCTCCTTCAAGGAAACACTTACCTCAATCACTTCTTAATTGAAAGACACGGTGATGGGGGTTTAAATATGCACTTGGTTTAAACTGTGTTATCTGTTCAACAATGCTGCTGCAGCTACACTAGTTTTTTTTTCAGGAGAAAAAAACGGAATATATTATATTGAGGTCATATAATTACAGATGTAGATAAAACATTGCTTATCTAGTATGTACATATATGGATATATATGTGTATCATAAGTGCTGTCAAAATTCATATCTAGAATGATATAGATGACTGTCATATATGGAGATTGTCCCGGATAGATAAACATTAAAAGATAGAAGATCTTGGTGAAAAGGAAAAATTCAGATAGACCCATATATCATATGCCAGTCTGTCAAAATGTTATCTATGATGCAATTTGGCGTTGAGACCAATCGTTGAAGATGGATGCGTTCCTCCATTTCCAGACATTCCATAGAAATAAGAGAATAAGGAACCGTGTATTCCCACTTTGTCTGCTCCATCCAATAAGCGCTGCATTAAGAGAATCATAAGCAGTCAGAGGGAAATAAAAAGTGTTGGCCAAAACATACCAGATCCGCTGTATGGCTGAACAGTGGATGAACATGTGGAGATTAGTTTCTTCATCAGATTTGCAAGCTGAGCATCTGCTGGGACCATGCCAATTTCGTTTTCTGAGATTGTCCCATGAAAGATTTTTGTTATAGAAAACAAGCCATGCAAAATGAATGTACTTTGGTGGACATTTTGCCTTCCAGTAAATAGGTGGAAAAGAAGGCAGAGAGTATGGAGATCTGTTCCTGATCAAGTGAAGGTAAATGTCCCTAACTGTAACAGGCCTTCTAAATCGGCTGACAGTCCATTGTAGATCATCTTGTTGTCCATGTCTATGAAGACCGCTTCCAGATAGCATGTCAGAAGTTGTTTTCCATTTTTCGATCCATGAATTCTGCAAGTTGAGATCATATTCATTCTTCCATGAAGGAGTGGATCCGCGCCATTCTTTTATGAGCTTATCCCAAGTGTAAATACCATGATGCTGTAACATAAGGGTGAGGTCCGCTGGAAGAGAAAGGTCGGCGAGACTGCCAGTAAGTGTATCAATACCAATAAAGATTTTGTTGCCCGTATAAATTCTCCAGCAGAGGCGTGATATAAAATAACTTTCCACTTTCCGCATACTGTTCCAAATGGGGGAGCCATGCCGCGGTCCGATGGAACCTCTTCTGAGCCAATATTCAATGGACCGACCCTTCATATATCTAAGTTGGATGATGCTGCTCCAAGGGGAGCATCCAAAAACTCCCCTCCATAAAGATCGACATATGAGCGCTCTGCCAAATATTCGTAAATCCATGATCCCCCAACCTCCTTGCTGCTTAGGTAAAGAAATGTGTTTCAGACCTGCTAAGTGAAATTTTTGTTGAACAGAAGAGCCGCCCCATATGAATGAAGCCGTGATCCGGTTAATGCGCTGGATAATGCTGTTTGGAAGATAAAATAAATGTGCCCAATAAACTGTTAAGTGAGTGAGTACCGCCTTGGATAAAGTCACACGGCCCGCCAGAGATAGAGCACGATACTCCCATTGTGATATTTTTTTGTAATAGCGAGCAATGAGCCATTCCCAATCTGCGGATGAGTATTTGTGAGTTTTGAGACGGAAACCCAAGTAGGTGATGCCATTCTGTAAAGATTGTGCTCTAATTCCAAACATGTCAGCAATAACCCGAATCAGATCCGTGAGAACTCCTTGGAAATACAGTGTGGATTTTTGAGTGTTAATTGAGAGACCAGTTGCCTTTTGGAAATTATGAAGTATTTCAAATATACAATCCCATGAGGGGCGGTGTAACATGGCGCAAAGGAGGATGTCGTCCACAAAAAGATTGTGGGACAGTGAGAGATTTCGCCCGATCCTAATGGGAATACATCGCTGTTCCTCCACAGCCTTGTTTATGTGGAGACTTAGTGTGTTCATGGCCAATATGAAGATTATAGGAGCCAGTGGGCATCCCTGGCGGAGACCACGTTCAGCATGAAACTGCAGCTACACTAGTTTACCCAGCACTATTTTCCAATACTTCAACAGCAAACTAAGCATATCGCTCCAACTTTAGTAAAGAACAGAAATGCTTTTGAAGCATATCACTCCAATATCAAATAAAGATATAGGCTCTCTCTTCAACATCAACAATGCCCAACATTGTTAAATGTATATCTTCAAATGAAGAGCAGAAATTTAAATGTCATTAATGAGGAAATAAGCAGTGCGTATTCTCATGCAATTAATTCTTATTGTTTATTGAAGCTATCTTATAGCTCTAAAATGCTTTTCCCCATCATATAAGACGATATTCAGTTGATAATTGTTTACAAATGGACTGTGATGCCACAACCACGCATTAGAGTATTCAGGCTAAGGAAATAATAGAAATGCTATCTCAGCAATGTATTAAAATGAAGGTGGATGGCTGTAGGCTGAATCTTCACACAGTTCGCTGAGGATGGAGACTCAATCCATCTTTTGGACAACCAAGCACCAGAGTGAAGGCGTATGGCTCTCTTAATGAACCCAACGGTCTGGGATATGATTGAATTGCTAATTACAAGGAGCTGGCAATAGAATTTAGCCGAGAAAATGCGACAGCTTTCTTATTATAGTCGTTGATCTCTCCAAACACAATTTGATGAATGGACTTTGGTTCCTAGCTATTGTGATAAGCAAAACTATGGACAAGAATTGATTCTAATTTCTAAGCAGAATTGAATGCCAACACAGGCTGAAATTTATCATAACAATCCATTGAATGCAGCTATAATCACGACTCCATCAAGCTTCAAATGGTGATGCTCAGTCTTTATTCTTGAATATTCAAGGTTACAATGCAGTCTCATGGCTCTCTGGGCCATTTCTAAATTTTTACATAGCCAGGATTATCCTTTGCATCCTCCTCTACTCTGCCAAAAAACCCTTTCTGAGTCAATTTGGTATAGGATACAGAAAGTGCCAGGTTAGATAGAAGTCCAAGCATCCTCGTCCCTTCATTTCCCATTGCCTAATGTTATTTTCTCCTATTTCAGACTTTCCCAGAAATGTTCCTCTTCAAAATTCCTTGCATTCTTGTCTTTGTAGTGTTTTGTGCTTGCATTGCCCGTTTTTTCAACCCTCAATTTTTGTCCACTGCTAGGTTGTATTGAGTCTTATTAACCATACGTTTTTGTTTCGGATCCATTTCGGATGAGACATATAATCAATTTTAGGACTTATGGTATTTAACGTCATGGTGCACAAAGTCATTGCGTGGTTAGTTGCAGAAGCCATGAATATTTTTCTGAATTTGTCAGCATCCCTGGTGTAGAGAGGTGTCTGGTTACTAGATTCTTGAATTAATGAAGATGAAGCAGTCAAAATTCTCTTTGTTTACCCAGCTAGGCCTTTGAGTAGGTGATAGATGAATTGTGAGTATATTGATCTCTCTTCAATTAGAGTTTTAACTTAAATACAATTTCCAAGTTCTATAATTTGAATAATTAGTGGAAACTTGATTAAGCAAGATCATTAAGTGTCTGGATCAATCTGGGAAGTTATTAGAGAAACTTTGATAAAATATGACAGCAGACATGGTTAATGTGCAGGTTAAGATGCCATCAATCACAAATTCTATACACTACAATGATTGAGTTACAATTTTACCATCACAAGTTGGGTTCTTTACAAGAACTCTTTTCTTCTAATGGACTTGAGCATCGAGCATTTTCTCTAAAATAAGATTTAAGGGTGCCTCAATTTGCTTGGATATATTTTTTTCTGATTCCAAACACCATTTCAAGGATTTGCATGATCAGATGTGTTTTAGGACCAATACACTAATTTTGGCCTTAGGCAGATTACAGACTCTGTCTCACCTGGCAGACTTCAAAGTCTAACTCGCAATCTGCCTAGCTAGTTACCTTTGCTGATGGGAAGAATTGTCTAATCTAATTTGGAATATATAGATGCTATGGATAGAGGGTTGCGTATAGTGCATTTTATATATGTGGGATTTAAAAATGCAAAGTGATGGTTTCTCCTAAAGAAAAGTACAAAAGTTGTGTGACGAATCATCAAGATCTATATGAATTGTTCAAAAGTTAATCCAATTTGTCAAAAAGGAAGTTAACTCTCTATATTCAGTCGTGGCAGAGTTGTGTGACCACAATTGCCCATATCAAGAGTCATATCAACATGTCAAAGTTGGGTCCACTTACAGAACCGGGAAAAGTTGCAAGCTGTAGCATAGGTAAGGACTTGAGTAAAGAGCTACATTGAAGGAGAGGATGCAGGAACCCATAACATGTTGAATTTTCTACAAGTTGAACAGTAGAAACCAATTTTCTGGTCCAATATATACTTCATAATGATCTTTTATCAATTTTATCTTAATGCCATTGATACAATTGAGCAATTATACACAGAAAATCACAACAACAATGCAGCAAAAACAGTAAGATCATAAAGAAATATCCATGCACAATAGAGACAACAAATTTGCCCTGGGAAACCCAAACTTGGGAGAAACCCCAACAATTTTTCTTCTAGGAGAAATTATTCTTCAGCAAGTTTCACAATTACAAAAATTGTCTAGAAATCTGTGCCAAAATCCAAGTCCAAATACCAGTCAAATCTGATCAAAATTCCAGTCAGTCAACACTGTCAAACCACCCAAAAACAGAGAAGTCAACACTCGTCAACAGTCAAAAGTTTATTCAGTGGTCAAGCTCAGACCTGCAGTCAAATTCCTGTGGTCAACTCGACCTGTGGTCAAATCCATACTGTGGTCAGCCTCAGTCAATGGTTAAACTTGGGCAGACTTGAATTCGGTCAAACTGCAGATTACTCGGTCTTCTTCTGTTCACACATGCGCCTGCCTTGTGGAGAAGATGTGATGATGATTTGTTGGTCAAAATGAAGAGTCTCCTCGTGAATTTATACATGTCAAGTGGGTGAATTTTGACCAAGGGTCAACACCCTTTCATGGTGGGGCTGACTTGACAATTTGGAGCCTACATGAAGCCCGAAAATAAAATTTTTGTTTTAATTTTCATAATTCTTTTAGGCTGACTTGGGAGACCTCTTGGCATGTGGGAGTACCTCCCGATGCTACACAAGAATCAACACTCCCTCTTTAGCATGGGAGGTATTCTCCTTGGCTACATCATATTCCCCCTTAGCTGAAATTTCTCCTTTATAAGAAAAGTTTGTGAGCTTGCCATGTTGATGTATGTCTGAGATAACTCCATCTCGGAGTGGGTGATGTGAGTATTTAGGGCCTTTTACATTTGGTCAAAGTCCTTTATGGCTCCTTAGGTAAATGTATCAATCTCCTTTGATCAAAGTCTTTTATGATCCAATAATATCCTTCTGGCTTCTCAAGAGAGAATCTGCCCTTGGATTATTCACACTCAGCCAAATTCCTTTATGGCTTCTTAGGTGAATTACATTTATCTCCTTTGGTCAAAGTCCTTTATGACCTAGCCAAGTTGTTAATTTTAGATAACAGTGGTATGTTCTACGCTGAAAAGCAATTTACTTCAATTTTTCTTATTAGCCCAATATCAATTCCCAGATTAGCAATCACATTAACATGATAGTAAATGCAGATAGAACATAAATGTAAAGCAGAAGACAAGCCAAGACAAGAGGACACAATATTTGGCGGATGCTAGAGAAAAACCCCAATGTGGGGAAACCCTTTGATCAAGTCTTCTTATTATTTTTCAAAAGTTCAGCAGAGAGAGAGTACAATATACAAAATTCACTTGCCTAATTATAGTCAAATCTGTCTAGTCAAACTGCAGTCAACAGGATGCCCTAATCAGAAAGTCAATGCTGGTCAACTTAGCAGAAATCTTCCTCCAAATCAGCTCGGTCAAACCCGGTCAACTTGGCCTCTAAGGATAGTCTGAAACAACCCAAAACAGTCCCGAAAATATTAGTCAAACTCAGTCAACACAGGGTCAAACCTATGGTCAACTTTCCTGTGGTCAATGTTGGTCAAACAACTTAGAATGTCTTGATTTCTGTGCCCAGAAATGTGGCTTGCCCAAATAGAATTTCTCCCACAAAAATTGCAGTCAAACAAGGTCAACGCTGGTCAAACTTCCTGCAACTTGGTCAATGCTGGAAACAGAAAATCGCAATCAAGCTTTGCATGTGTGGAGGAGAAGAAAGTTGTCATAAAGTTGTAGGACCCAATTAGATGAGGAGAGAGAGATATGTGTGAGAATGAATGATGTCCAAATGAGGTAGATGCACCTTCTATTTATATGCAACGTTGAGGATGAAAAGACATGTCTTTTGGGCTTCTGAGCCTACATTAGTTTGATGGCCGACCTTGACAATTTGTCCATAAACGAAATAAATTCATACTTCCATTTTGTACATGTCAGAATGAGATGATCTTTAAATCAATCCTACACCTCTCGGAAAGAGGAATCCAATAAAAATATTAGCTTCATTGTATGAGCTGTCCAAGGTGGAGTTTGGCCCTAGTTGCCAAATTTAACACTCCCTCTCAACTAGGAAGAACTCCACCTTCAATCTGTACCATCTCTGACATCCCTGTTATACTCTGCTTTGTTGAACTATGAAGAAATAATGAAGAAGAAATGATTGAGAATGTGTCATATCATTCTCCACTGACCCGAAGTCAGCCTCCAATGATCGAGAGTGTAACATACCACTCTCCACTAACCCGAAGTCAATCTCTAATGATCCCAAATCAATATCAAACATCCTAGCATAGGGAGTATGGTAGTACACGTTGCATCCATCGGTAGTACTATGGTCCCTATCCTCATTTGCCTACTTATTGGCCAAATGAGAGGTCTTTCCCATGAGTCCCAGACTACATGGGTAGGATGTATCGGCAAGAGAAGGTGAACCACTAATCCTGCTCATATGCCGTAGGAGAAGGTGAACCACTCATCCTATGCATATCTCAACCCTCATGGGGTATCACAGGGGAAGGTGAACCACTCACCCTTTAATCGCGCACCACTAGGGGAAGGTGAACCACTCACTCTATGGTCGTTCATCGCTCCAAGAAGTACCTTAAGCCCCCCCGGAGCTCAATATCCAAATCAAATGGGACGCTCATTAGAGGGTCTCTCCACAACTCCAAGTCGTTCACAGAAGATTAAGAATTTGACGTTCGTCAGGGGCTTCCTAAGAATATCTTTGACCTAATCATTAGTCCCAATGTGATGGAGCTTTATTACTCCTCGTTGTACCATATCCCGAATAAAGTGGTACTTGATATCAATATGCTTGGAGCGGCCATGAAACACAAGATTCTCAGAAAGACGAATCCCACTTTGGTTGTTGCAAAAGATCACGGTGGTATCCAACACATGTCCTAACAGCTCACTAAAGAGCTTTCTTAACCAAACAACTTCATAAGAGGCCATACTATCAGCAATATATTCGGCCTCAATGGTGCTCAAAGCAACTGATTTCTGCGTCCTGCTCATCTAGGATATCAAAGCAGAACCTAGAGAGAAGCAACATCCTGATGTTCTTTTACGATCCACCAGACTGCCAGCCCAATCAACATCAAAATAACCATGGAGCCTCACATTCTTGACAGTGTATCTCAACCCATAGGTGATTGTGCCCCGAAGATATCTCAGAAGATTCTTGGCAGCAATCCAATGTATGTGATGAGGCTCGACCATAAAATGACTCAATTTATTTACTGCAAAGCATATGTCTAGACGGGAGTTCACCAAGAACATCAGGGGCCCCACGAGTTGACGATACTCAGAAGGATTTCCCAAATCGGGCACATCAGCACTTCCGCATAACTTCTTGAAGTTAAGTTCCATTGGAGTAGTCACAAACTTGCAGTCCACCATCCCAAATCTTTCAAGTAGCTTCACAATGTATATTCCTTGAGAAAGGAAAATCTCACTTGGCTTTTGCCAGACCTCCAACCTTAGGAAATAATGCATCAGTCCTAGGTCCTTCATTTCAAATTCGGAAGCCAACTCCCTCTTGCATTGATGAATGAGAGGGTTTGCACCTGTCAGAAAGAGATCGTCTACATAAATTACCAAGATGAGAGGTCTGTCATTCTCAACCTTAAAGTAAAGGTTCGGATCAACTTCTCTTCTTGTAAAACCCAACTTCATTAGATAGTTGTCGATCCTCTCATATCAAGCCCTAGGGGCTTGCTTCAACCCGTAGAGGGCTTTCTTCAACCTGCATACATGTGTCTGACGATCTTGAACTTTGAACCCCTCGTGTTGTTCTACATAGACTTCCTCCTTAATTGAATCATGCAATAAGGCGGTTTTGACATCCATCTGGTGTAAGTTCCATCCTTGCGAGGCAACAAGGGCTATAATCGAACGGATGGTGGTATATCGGGCAACTAGTGCAAATATCTCATCGTATTCCACACCTTCCTTTTGAGAGAAGCCTCGAGCAATAAACCTGGCCTTGAACTTTTCAACACTTCCATCAGCTCCATGCTTGATCTTATAGAGCCATTTCGAGGTGACAATGGATTTGTCCTTGGGTCTAGGGACCACATCCCAGACATCATTCTTCATAATTGACTTATACTCTTCGTTCATAGCATCCTTCCAAACATGGTGCTTCACAGCTTCTTTGAATATGCAAGGCTTAGATTGAACAATGGTGCTCATGGCAATTAAGTATCCTTGGTACCTATTCGGCTTTTTACTTTCACAAAATGTCCCCCTTGGTGCAATATGTCTCTCAGCATCTTCGAGAGTTCCCTAAGCCATGAGGGTCTCCTTTTTGAGGAGGAGGGCTCATGGGGAGGTGGATCAATGGGGTCCATTGGTCCTTCAACATCAGGCATCGGCTCATCCTGCGGTTCTCCCTGTTTTCCTGTATTTGCTTCTTTGTCCTTCCTTGGAATAGGAAGGTTACTAATCTTCCCAAGGGCAGCATCTTCATCAAAGGTGACATCATGACTTATCTCCACTTCTCCTTGACCAGGCACATAGATTCTATATGCCTTAGAGGTTTCACTGTAGCTCACAAATGTTCATTTCTTCCCAGATGCATCCAATTTGCTTCTCTTTTCTTTCGGCACATGAAAATATAAGGGGCTACCAAAAAATCTAAAGTGAAACGTTATGTTTCTTACCGGTGAAAACTTCTTCGAGAGTGTTGTCGCACAGAATGTCTAGGCACCGCGACAACGACTCAGATTGGGGGCTGTCACTGTCACTGTGGCACACATGCCCAGTGAATCATATAAATACAAGAGAGGTTGATTCATTTTCTCATCATCTCATCTCACTCATTCTTCTCTCTCCCCTTAGCTTTGGGTTATACAAGGAGCAGCTCACACGTGGGAAGGAGGATGCTGAAGCTCTCTTTGACCTGCATTGACTCATCAAGGGTGCGGTTTTGGTGTGGTTGCCCTCTCCTAGGCAGGCCGCAAATTTTGGCACAAAAATCAAGGTAATCTGTCCACAGGTTTGCCCAGTGTTGACTGCCCTAGTTTTGGGCAGCAGGTTGACTTTAGTCAACAACAATTTGACTATGTTGTTGGGGTTGTTCAAGGGTTGTCAATTTCAACTTGTTTGACCAAGTTTGACTTTGCTGATCTAGGGTTTGCTGCTGTTGATATAAAATTACAGAATTATGATTTTGTACTATTTCTCTCTGCTGAACTATTGAAGATAAAAGAAGATTTGTTCAAAGGGTTTCCCCGCATTAGGGTTTGTCCTTGGCTAGCCGCCACATCTTGTGTCTCTTGTCTTGGCTTCTTTTTTGTTGATCGTTTAATGTTCTATCTGCACTTTACTTAATGTATATGTGATTGCTTATCTGTGGCTAATAAGAAGAAAAGAAGTAAACTGCTCTAAGCATAGAACATACCATAACTTAACATGGTATCAAAGTTGAGGTGAAGACAAAGCCCAAACAAGAGCAAGAGCAAGAGCAATCACTGAAGAGAAGGTTGGCAAGGCTATCTTAAAAACTTCATGGGGTCCTTAACACTCTTCCCTGCCGAAGACAAGCTCCGTGAAAAGTCTGACTATCGCGGATGGAAGATGTCTCTCGATCTGACTTTAGAAGATCAGGAACTGTTGGACCATGTGAGAGGCAATACTGTTGTGCCTCCATCAAATGCATTCGCTGTTGCCAAAAACAATTGGTCCAAGGGAGAAGTCAAAGCAAGGAAGATCATCCGGGACTCTATCGACAAGCGCTTGGTGGCCTATGTTTCCGAGCTGACAACCTCCAAGGAAATCTACTGTAATATTCCTAATTAGCCATGGCTAATTGGAATATTTGATTTTGCTCAATTTTTCCTTCTATAGTTAGTTATGAATAAAAAGATGAGTAAAGGGTGACATAACTCACTTTTAGAATAAAGCCACTCCCTAGTAGCACAACGTTGTGACTTAAAGGTGAGCCAAGGGGGGGCCAAAGGGGGACGCAGAGATGGAGCCCACGTAGACATTTGGAGGGACTGCGCAAAAGGAAAGAAACACATGGCAAGAGAGGAATTGGACCTTGAGATTGAGAGAGGCAAACGCTAAAAGGAGAGAGGAGCCTCCTCATTTTGGCATTCGGTTATGTGCATTTGAGCTAGTCACTTCGACTTAGAAGCACGCTGGCTGTTTAGCTAGTCTGCAACATTGTTTAGTGCATTGAGTGTCTCCGTTCGGAGATCTCACCCTTAGCCCCGGGGGACTTCGAGTGCCTACTCGGGCAAGGTATTTCCATCAACATTTTGGTAGTAGTTTCATCAGCATTTCTGGCAGGAGGATTGAGCATCTTGGAGGATTGCGCAGCACTGAGAGGGATGACGCAGTTCTTTCTGACAGGAGTTCTGGCTTGAGGGTTTGCAGTAGGATTTGCGCTGGGAGATTGAGCAGGGGATCAACCCTTGCATATTGGAGGGTTTTGGCAGAGGTTTCAGGAAGATTTATGGAGGGTTTCATTCAGTGGTAGTGTAGAGCCTTGAGAGATTGCGCAGAACCCCAAGGGGGTGATTTTCGGGGGTCGGCCATTCCAGGAAAGCTTTCTGGGTTTTTCTAGGTTTCTTGAGTAGAGTTTGATTCCAGAGTTTTAGCCTTTTTTGAGGAGGGGAACAGCCCCAAATCCTCATTTGTTTTCCAGCAGCAGCAACACGACAGTTTTCCAGCAGCTGGGACGCAAATCAGTGTGAGGCCATTCCTTTGCTATTCTGAGTGTAATTCTTTATTTGCCTTGTGCAAGTCGAGGTGCCATCTTTCTGATCACCTCCTGTACTCATTTTATTGCTCAGTATAATAAAATGGCTTAGCATTTCTTGAGTATTTGTTTACGTTTCATGTATACATTGTTGTTTGCTGCACTATCATTATTTCATCTTTGTGAGTTTTTCGGCTATTATATCACTTGTATGTTTTTCTGGTTGGGGTTTGCTGGTATTGAAAAATATTCCTGGGAAGGGATATTATAGTGGTATCAGAGCATAGATCTGGCTCAGACTGTGGAGCTAGCAATCTATGAAACCGGGGGAAAAGCTCTACATTTGTTACAGAGGTAGGAGATACAGAGACACTGGACGTAGGTTGGAGAATACCTACGGGGAGGGAGGCTGTGTTCCTGTGATGGACGCAGAACAGGAGGAGCCTGTGGTGGACGCAGAACAGAAAGAGCTTGTGGCGGACGCAGAGCAGATGGCAGACGAGGACGGGAAGAGATTTATGGATATGCTCCTCAAATCAGTGCAGGACCTGTCGACGCAGATTGAGGTGATGGGGCAGAGATTCACAGCAGTAGATGCTAGACAGCGTGAGAGCCCACGGGTTTTCCAGGTTGGTGAGGGATCGGGTGCATCACACCATTTGCTAGAGCAGTGTGATACTACTCAACAGGTGGCCTCACACGCCCCTACACGCTCTACCATGCCCACTTTCTTAGGAGCAGACATGGGGGTCGGAGCCCAGCAGGAGGCAGAGCCCGGTCATATGGGTGATTATTTTGCAGAGTACCAGGCCTATGGGTAGGAGTTCAGGGAGGCTCTCTCATTCAGAGACTTTGTTCGGCTCCAGCGGGATAGTAGACCCCACGACTATCACAAAGGATACCGACATTATCATGATGGTGACACCCACCGTGCAACTAGTAGATTCCACTTGCCTACGTTTGATGGCTCATCAAATAGTTCGGCAAAGTCTTGGGTGGAGAAGCTGGACATTTACTTCCAGCTTAACCAGATGTCGGAGACAGAGGCCATCAAGGTGGCGACATTACATTTGGATGGTGAGGCCCAGGATTGGTGGTTCCATGGGATGGTTACACTCGGACACTCCACAGTGACGACATATGCCGAGTTCACAAGGAGATTGATAGAGGTTTGACCAGAGGGATCCAGAGCAGCACTTTGTTGAGTTGACGAGGCTCAAATAGACCGGGAGCCCAGATGTAGGGATTTCTTGAGGGTTTCAGTGATGATCCTTGGCACGGAGGATCTACATGTACGTTGAGGGGTTAGCAGAGCCACTTCAGGGTTTAGTCAGATCCACTAGACCAGCCACACTCCAAGATGCTATCAGCAGGACCCGGGATTTACAGGATGTCTTACCCAGGACCCGGACACCTTACCCCCAGAGACAGACTTTCCAGTCTAAGGGGAAGGATGTGAGGATTCCACCTCCAAAGGGGAATCCAGGACAAGCGCAGATTGACGATGATGCCAGGAGGGAGTTGAAGAAGAAGCGGTTGTGCTTTACCTGTCAGGAGCTGTGGGCACCGGGACATAGATGTGCTACTGGCAAGACACATTTTTTGAGGTCTTCTTCGAGAGCAGCGGGGAAGAGGATGAGGAGGATGATGTGGAGGCAGGAGATAGTCATGCCGTGCAGGGTCCTTTGTCACCTCCACCCAGCAGCAAGTGGTGCAACTTTTGCACCTACCGGAGGGGCCCTTGCAGCATTGTGAGGAGTTCCCAAGTATTTGACGCTGCGCATACGGGGGACAGCAGTGGGGCAACCCACAACTTCATCGATGCATAGATGGTTGAGCAGGGAGGTATACAGATAGAGAGCTTCGACGGGTTTTCAGTTTTGGTCCCAGGAGATCAGACCATGATCTGTGCTTGTTATCTTTCGGAGCTATCAGTGACGATGGACACCTATATACTGACTAACCACTTTTTCGTGGTCGATATTCCGGACACCAACATGATACTGGGTGTTCAGTGACTTATCACTCTAGGGAAGGTCACGACAGATTGGAAGACCCTAGAGATGGAGTGGGATGATGAGAAGTCAGGGAGGCATGAGAAGATACAGGGACAACACACATATCCGCCTCAGACTGTTTCGGCTCATCGGATGGAGGCAGTCTTTCGGAAGGGAGACGTGGAGTGGGTAGTGGAGCTGCATGCATCAGAGGCAAACGGTACATCCAGAGATACAGTCCATCCTTGACCGGTATGCCATAGTGTTTGGGGAGATTTCACCGGGACAGCCACTGGACCGGGGGTTTGAGCACACCATTGAGCTTGAGCAGGGCATACAGGCAGTGATTACTACCCCCTATAGGCATCCCAAGGCCTATCGGGATGAGATTGAGTAGGCCATTCAGGAGTTGCTGGCTCTTGGGCACATTCGGCTGAGCACGAGTCCTTTTGCTTCTTCTGTGGTATTGGTGAAAAAAAAGGACGACACATTGAGGATGTGCATTGACTATAGGGCCCTGAACAAGAAGACACTGAAGAACAGGTACCCCATACCCAGGATTGATGAGTTGAGAGGAGCATGGTTCTTCTCAAATATTGATTTGAGATCTGGGTACCATCAGATTCGCGTGAGGGAGCAGGACATTCCCAAAACGGCCTTCAGGTGTCATTATGGGCACTTTGAGTTCTTGGTGATGCCCTTTGGGCTAACCAATGCCCTCGCTACATTTCAGTCCTACATGAATCACATCTTCCATAGTCACTTGAGGAAGTTTGTGTTGGTGTTCTTTGATATCCTCATTTACAGCAGGACTTGGGAGGAGCCTCTCCAGCACATTGAGACAGTGTTGCGTATCTTGCAGGAGTAGTAGTTCTATGCCAAGCTCTCCAAGTGTGAGTTTGGGTTGACGGAGATGTTGTACTTGGGACACATCATAGGGGTGGACGGAGTGAGAGTCCACGAGGAGAAGATCAGGGCCATCAGAGAATGGCTGGAGCCGAGAAACGTGACAGAAATTCGGGGATTCATTGGATTTTGTACTTACTACTGGAAGTTCGTCAAGAGTTTCTCACAGCTTGTTGCACCCCTGACAGATCTGACGAGGAAGGAGGCATTTAGTTGGTCGGATACAGCGCAGCGAGCCTTTGACAGGCTCAAGGAGGTTATGAGCAGCTGCCCAGTGCTTGCATTTCCAGATTTCACACAGCCATTTGTTTTGGAGTGTGATACATCGGGAGAGGGGATAGGCACAGTATTGATGCAGGGAGGTCACCCTATAGCCTATGAGAGTCGGAAGCTCCTTCTGCATGAGAGGTTGTATCCTATATACGACAAGGAGATGCTGGCCATCATGCATGCATTGGCCAAGTTCCGGTAGTATTTAGTGGGTAACAGGTTCAGGTTGAGGACTGATCACAACAGCCTCAGGTTCTTTTTGGAGCAGAAGCAACTACAGGAGAGGCAGCATAAGTGGATCAGTAAGATCCAAGCATATGACTTTGACATTGAGTATGTCAAGGGTAAGAACAACGTGGTAGCAAATGCCCTTTCACGTAGACCAGCCACGTTGTCTCTTATGAGCTTGGACACAGACTAGAGGGCTCGACTTTTAGTAGAGTATTCTAAGGACAGGTTTGCGTGTGAGGTTCTGGATGGGCAGGTGGCGGATGACAGGTATAGGGTGGTTGATGAGATCATCTACTACAGGGACAGGATCTTCTTGACTGAGGGATCTCAGCTCAAGAAGAAGATACTTCAGGCTTCACATGATTCACCTCTAGCCGGACATCAGGGGTTTACCAAAACCTACAGGGCCATAGAGAGAGGTTCTCATGGAAGGGCCTCAAGGAGGACGTACTCTAGCATATCCGGGAGTGCGCTGTTTGCCAGAGGAACAAGGGGGAGATGAGCCATCTCGCAGGTTTATTGCAACCTCTTCCCATTCCGGAGGGGAAATGGAAGTGTATTTCGATGGACTTCATCAAAGGGTTGCTTGCAGTACAGGGCAAGGATTGTATCTTTGTCATCGTTGATTGACTGACAAAGTATGCACATTTTTTTGCCATATCGCACACTACACAGCAACACAGGTGGTTGAGCTGTTCTTCAGAGAGATATTTAGGCTACATGGTCTTCCTAAGACCATCGTCAGTGACAGGGACAACCGTTTCATGGGCGAGTTTTGGCAGGAGCTTTTCCGATTGGTGGGGACAGAGTTGACGCCGAGTCCCAGTTATCACCCATAGACGGACGGGCATACAGAGATAGTTAACAAGTGGCTGGAGGGCTACTTGTGTAACTATGTCAGTGGGCAGCAGTGAGCATGGCTGAGATGGCTGCATCTGGGGGAGTATTGCTACAACACTACACATCACATGTCCATTGCTATGTCACCATTATATGCTTTGTATGGATATCATCCTTTGTCTTTTACTGACGTGATGTTTGGTGATAGCAAGGCTCCGAGAGCCAAGATTTGGATCCAAGAGAGTCAAGATATTCTTCGAGCTCTCAAGGACAATATGGCTACAACGCAGAACCAACAAAAACTATACGTTGACAGGGGTCGGGTGGAGAGACAGTTTGAGGTAGGGGACTTTGTCTACCTGCGGTTACAGCCATACTGACAGTCGTCACTGAAGCAGAAGGGGGTTGAGAAGCTCAAGCCCCGTTTTTATGGACCATACAGGGTGATACGTAGGATTGGACAAGTTGCATATGAGTTGGAGCTGCCCCAAGGCAGCAAGATTCATAATGTTTTTCATGTATCATGCTTGAAGAAGGCATTGGGGTAGTGGGTGATAGTGACAGATGAGCTACCACCCATAGATGATAAGGGGAATTTGGTGTTGCAGCCAGAGGCTATTATTGATACCAGGGAGAGGCAGCTGCGGAGCAGAATGGTCCGGGAATTCTTGGTGAGGTGGAAGAATTTACCGGGTGAGGATGCCACTTGGGAGAGCGAGAAAATTTTGCAGCATCCATCACTTCAGTTGCTTGAGGACAAGCAACATTTTGCCGGGGGAGACTATAATATTCCTAATTAGCCATGGCTAATTGAAATATTCGATTTTGCTCAATTTTTCCTTCTATAGTTAGTTACGAATAAAAAGGTGAGTAAAAGGTGACATAACTCACTTTTAGAATAAAGTCATTCCCTAGTAGCACAACGTTGTGACTTAAAGGTGAGCCAAGGGGGGGCCAAAGGGGGACGCAGGGATGGAGCCCACACAGACACTTGGAGGTTCGAGGGACTACGCAGAAGGAAAGAAACACGTGGCAAGAGAGGAATTGCGTTGGAGGAGGTGGGCCTTGGGATTGAGAGAGGCAAACGCTATAAAGGAGAGAGGAGCCTCCTCGTTTTGGCATTCGGTTATGTGCATTTGAGCTAGTCACTTCGACTTAGAAGCACACTGGCTATTTAGCTAGTCTGCAGCACTGTTTAGTGCATTGAGTGTCTCCATTCGGAGATCTCACCCTTAGCCCTGGGGGACTTCGAGTGCCTACTCGGGAAAGGTATTTCCATTAGCATTTTGGTAGTAATTTCATTAGCATTTCTGGCAGGAGGATTGAGCATCTTGGAGGACTGCGCAGCACTGAGAGGGATGACACAGTTCTTTTTGGCAGGAGTTCTAGCTTGAGGGTTTGCAGTAGGATTTGTGCTAGGAGATTGAGCAGGGGATCAACCCTTGCATATTGTAGGGTTTTGGCAGAGGTTTTAGGCAGATTTCTGGAGTGTTTCATTTAGTGGCAGCGCAGAGCCTTGAGAGACTGCGCAGAACCCAAGTGGGTGATTTTCGGGGGTCGGCCATTCCAGGAAAGCTTTCTGGGTTTTCTGGGTTTCTTGAGTAGTGTCCGATTCGAGAGTTTCAACCTTTTTTGAGGAGGGGAACAACCCCAAATCCTCATTTGTTTTCCAGCAGCAGCAGCATGACAGTTTTCCAGCAGTTGGGACGTAGATCAGTGTGAGGCCATTCCTTTGCTATTCTAAGTGTATTTCTTCACTTGCCTTGTGCAAGTCGAGGTGCTATCTTTCTGATCACCTCCTGTACTCATTTTATTGCTCAGTATAATAAAATGGCTTAGCATTTCTTGAGTATTTGTTTACGTTTCATGTATACATTGTTGTTTGCTGCACTATTGTTATTTCATCTCTGTGAGTTTTCCGGCTATTATACCACTTGTACGTTTTTCTGGTTGGGGTTTGTTGGTGTTTGATAAATATTCCTGGGAAGGGATATTACATCTACGATAGATTGGTGAGTTTATTTAATTTTAATGATGCAAATCAAGTTCTGTTCCTTAGAAATAAGCTGAAGGAAATTAAGAAGGGAAAAGATGAGAGTATGCAAGCATATTTCTTAAGGATCACCAAGATCAAGAACGATCTCCTATCTATTGGGGAAGTAGTTCCTACAGGGAAATGACTATCACAACTCTTGGAGGACTGCCACCTGAATGGTATATCTTCAGGACTACTCTTCTCAACAATAATGTCATCCCAGGATTTGAGGAATTGATGGCTAGATGTATTCAAGAAGAGACAAGGATGGAAGAGCAAGAAATGTCTGCACTTAAAGGCCATCCCTCTGCCTTTTCTTCTCATGCTAAAAGAAGAAACAATTCTGGGGCTAAATCCAAAGGAAAGGCTGGACCAAAGGGTGGAAGAAAAGGTCAATGTTACAATTGCAACAAAATGGACCACTATGCGAGGGAGTGCCTTGATAAAAGGGACTCACACCATGATGATGAGAAAAATCACTCTCTAAGGCAATCAAAGGAATGATAGGTCCAATGGCAGAGGTAAAAGAAATGTCGAAAATCAAGGAAGAGAACAACCCTTCAAGAAGGCAAGAAACTCTAGGTATGAATCTAATGTTGTTAACAATAAGCAAGATGAATATTGTCTACCAGCGACCCTCTCTACTACTGCTCCTCCGGACTCACTGGGAAATTGGCTTATTGATAATGGTGCCTCAAGGCACTTCACTAGCTACAAAGAAGCTCTCTCCAATCTGATGGAAAAGGAGACCAACTTGGAAATTATTGTTGGGGACAACGCAAAATATCCCGTGAAAGGCGTAGGGAATGTCACTCTTCAATTGAATTACGGTAATACAATTCATTTGCAAGAAGTCCTATATGTACCTGATCTCAAAAAGAACCTGGTGTCCGTTTCGGTAATGGAGGACAAAGGCTACAAGGTAACCTTCATTGATGGCAAGGTACATGTATGGAAAAAGAATTTTAAGGAAGCTTTCACTCTTGGGTTTCGAGTCGATTCATTATATCAGGTCGGTGGAAGTCTGCTGGGTGTCATGTCTTGTTACACATCACTTCAGTCCGAACTATGGCATCGGAGGTTTGCTCACCTTCATTATAAAGCTCTACCCAATGCAAGACAAATGGTGACAGGGATGCCTGACTTCCAAGTAGAGCAAGAAGGTGTATGTCGTGGATGTGTCAAAGGGAAGCTAAAAAGGAGACCATTCCCCTCAAGCCAAAGCAAGACCTCTGATATATTGCAGTTGGTTCACTCAGACATATCTGGTATGATGCCTGTGAACTCTTTGGGAGGATATTTATATTACCTCCCTTTTACAGATGATTATTCTCACAAGACCTGGATATACTTCTTGAAAAAGAAGGATGAAGTGTTCACTTGGTTTCGTCACTTCAAAGTCTTGATCGAGAATCAAACCGAAAAGAAGATCAAGATCTTAAGCACTGATAATGGGACTGAGTATGAATCCAATGAGTTCCATGACTTTTGCAAAGAGGCTGGTATTAAGAGGGAGACTACAACACCATATACTCCTTAGCAAAATGGTGTGGCGGAAAGGAAGAATTGTACGGTTGTGGAAGCTGTCCGTGCTATGCTCCATGATCAAAGACTTCTGAAGTTTCTATGGGCCGAAGCTATGAATACCGTTGTATATGTGCAAAACTGATGCCCTCATCAAGCATTGGGTTCCAAGACTCCCGAAGAGATGTTCACTGGTAAGAAACTTGACGTATCTCATTTTAGAATTTTTGGAAGTCCGGTATATTTTCATGTGCCGAAGGAGAAGAGGAATAAATTGGGTGCACCTGGAAAGAAAGGAATCTTCGTGGGCTATAGCGAAAACACTAAGGGCTATAGAATCTATGTGGCCAGTCAAAGGGAAATCGAGATGAGCCATGATGTCACCTTTGACAAAGATATGGCTCTTAGCAAAGTTGACAATCTTCATACTCAAAGGGGATCTAAAGAAGCTGACACTAGGGAACCAAAGGAAAAGGAAGATGAGACAATGCCCAATGTGGAAGAACCTATGGATCCTATTGGTCCCCCTCTGCAAGGGCCTTCCTCTTCTAGGAAGAGGCTTTCATGGCTTAGGGGAACACTTGATGATGTTGAAGGGCATGTTGCACCCACGGGAACCTTCCAGGAAGGTAAGAAGCCAACCAGGTATCAGGGATACTTGACCATCATGAGCACGGTCATCCAAAATGAGCCTTCATTATTCGCAGAAGCTGTCAAGCATCAAGTATGGAAGGATGCTATGACTGAGGAATATGAGTCCATCATGAAAAACAATGTTTGGGATGTGGTCCCTAGAACCCAGGACAAAGAAGTTGTCACTTCGAAATGGATTTACAAGATAAAGCATGCAGTTGATGGAAGTGCGGAAAATTATAAGGCTCGTTTTGTCGCTCGTGGCTTCTCTCAGAAGAAAGGTATAGACTATGACGAGATATTTGCACCTGTTGTCCGATATACCACCATCCGCTAGATCATAGCCCTTGCTGCTTCGCAAGGATGGAACCTACATTAGATGGATGTCAAGACCGCGTTCTTGCATGGTTCGATTAAAGAGGAGGTCTATGTGGAGCAACCCGAAGGATTTGAGATTCATGATTGAGAATCTCATGTGTGCAAGTTGCAGAAGGCCCTCTATGGGCTGAAGCAAGCACCCTGAGCGTGGTATGAGAGGATCGATAGCTACTTGATGAAGTTGGGATTCACTAGGAGTGAAGCTGACCCTAACCTTTACTTTAAGGTTGAAGATGACAATCCTCTCATACTGGTGCTGTACGTTGACGACCTCTTTCTAACAGTTGCAGACCCTCTCATTCACAACTGTAAGAGGGAGTTGGCTTCTGAATTTGAGATGAAGGACCTAGGACTAGAAGTTTGGCAAAAGCCAGGGGATATTTTCCCTTTCTCAAGGAAAATATATGGTGAAGATATTGGAGAGATTCGGTATGGTGGACTGCAAGCGTGTGACTACCCTGATGGAGCTTGACTTTAAGAAGTTAAGCGGTAGTGCTGCTAGACCCGTTTTACGAAATGCTATCGAGTATCGTCAACTCATCGGAGCATTGATGTTCTTGGTGAAATCTCGTTCGGATATATGTTTTGCAGTCAACACGTTGAGTCAACATATGGTTGAGCCTCACCACTCACATTGGATTGGTGCCAAGAATTTGTTGAGATATCTTCGTGGCACAATCACTCATGGGTTGAGATACACTACTGGAGATGTGAGACTACATGGATATACTGATGCTGATTGGGCAGGCAATGTGGTGGACCGAAAGAGCACTTCTGGGTGGTGCTATTTCTCTTTGGGATCTGCCTCGATATCCTGGATGAGCGGGAAGCAGAAGTTGGTGGCTTTGAACACCGCCGAGGCAGAGTACATTGCTGCTAGTATGGCCTCTTGTGAGGCGGTTTGGTTGCGAAAGTTCTTCAGTGAATTGTTTGGATTTACATTGGATACCACCGTGATCCTGTGTGACAACCAAAGCGGGATTCATTTATCAGAGAATCCCGTATTTCATGATCGCTCCAAGCATATCGATATTAGGTACTAGTATATTCAGGATATGGTGCAGCGGGGAGCAATAAGGCTCCAACATCTCGGTACAGATGAATAGGATGATTAGTTCTCTTGTGGGCCAGGATGATTAGTTCTCCGTGGCGATTGTGGAACAGGACGATTAGTTCTCCGTGGTGACTGTGGAATAGGTGATTAGTTCTCCTGTGGGCCAGGATGATTAGTTCTCCTGTGGGCTAGATGATTAGTTCTCTGTGGCGATTGTGGAACATGATGATTAGTTCTCCGTGGCAACTGTGGAACATGATGATTAGTTCTCTTGTGGCGATTGTTGGACATGATGATTTGTTCTCTTGTGGACAGGATGATTAGTTCTCCTGTCGAGGCATCCTACCCATGTAGTCTGGGACTCATGGGAAGTACCTCTCATGTGATCAATGAGTAGGGAAACGGGGTTAGGAACCATTAATAGTACTATCGATGGACGCATTGTTGTATCTATCGTACTCCCTATGCTAGGATGACCTCCATTGACCTGGGATCAGCGAGAGTGGTATGACACACTTTGAGACTGACTTCGGTTCAGTGGAGGATGGTATGATACATCCTCGATCATTTCTTCTTCTTCATAGTTCGAGCAGAGCAGAGCAGGGCCAAGCAGTGCAGGGTAGTGCATTTGATGGCTGGGATAGTAGTGACTGTCAAACGGATTGCAGATGGAGTTCTCCCTAGTTGAGAGGGAGTGTTAAAATTGGCAACTAGGGCCAAACTCCATGTGGGTCACCTCATTTATGGCAGCTGATATTTTTCCTAGATTCCTTTTGTCGAGAGGTGTAGGATTGATCTAAAGATCATTCGATTCCGACAAGTATTTATGGAGATATGAATTTATTTGTATTTACATGACAAATTGTCAAGGTCGGCCAACAGTTAAATGTGTGGCACACATGCACAGCGAATCATATAAATACAAAAGAGGTTGATTCATTTTCTCAGCCTCTCATCTCACTCATTCTTCTCTTTCTCCTTAGCTTTGGGTTATATAAGGAGCAGCTCCCACATGGGAAGGAGGACGCATTAGGGCAAGGAGGACGCTGAAGGTCTCTTTGACCTGCGTTGACTCATCAAGGGTGCGGTTTTGGTGTGGCTGCCTCTTCTAGGCAGGTCGCAGATTTTGGCACAAAAATCGAGGCAATCCGTCCACAGGTTTGACCAGCATTGACTTCCCTAGTTTTGGGCAGCAGGTTGACTTCAGTCAACAACAATTTGACTGTGTTTTTGGGGTTGTTCAAGGGCTATTTCTTCAGGTTGTTCGAGGGCTAGTTGACCAGAAATTGACCAAGCATATTGGAGGTCAATTTCAACTCGTTTGACCAAGTTTGACTTTGCTGATCTAGGGTTCGTTGCCGAGATATAAAATTATAGAATTCTGATTTTGTACTATTTCTCTCTGCTGAACTATTGAAGATAAAAGAAGATTTGATCAAAGGGTTTCCCTGCATTGGGATCTATCTCTGGCTAGCCGCCACATCTTTTGTCTCTTGTCTTGGCTTGTTTTCTGTTGATTGTTTAATGTTCTATCTGCACTTTACTTAATGTATATGTGATTGTTAATCTGTGGCTAATAAGAAGAAAAGAAGTAAACTGCTCTATGCATAGAACATACCATAATTTAACACCTATCTCTCTATTGACCAAGCTTATGCTTGGAAGTAAATTTTAGTTATGCAGAACTAACTTAATATGCAAACGCACGAGATGATTAGAAGATGAGATAAAGTTAGATTCAAGGATGAAAAGTTCATACGTTACGATCTGATCCAAAGTTATATATCAAAGCCCTTAATTGTCAAAATGAATGTTCACTTCACTAGACAAAGATTGAAAAATAAACTTCTTAGCAATATCATAATTAAACCACAAGCTTACTTCAAATCTTCTAGATTCTTTCAAATGCAATTATAGCTCAAAGAGAACAAAAGCATCTTCACAAATTAATATCAGATGCTCGAAAAATATTCAATTTATGAAACAAAAGATATACATCTTATCACAATTCCATGATAGAGTACTTAATTTTCAGAAATTAGTTTTTAGGACAGCAGTAAGAAAAAGTTTATGACAACAACAATATGACAATGAAAACAGTGAGCTATCAATGATATCTTTATGCCAAAAATTTACCAAAATTTTTCCAAATTTGCTGACATGAATTATCAAAAATTTTCAGCTTGTTATGATGTGATTTTCAGAACTATATAAGATCTGATATACTTATTACAACCAGCAATTAAAACATAAAATAAGCCTAATGATGAATGCCCAACTCAAGAAATTAATTCCTTAATGTATTAGACAACTTAGAAATTGATTATAGGTTAATCCACATGAAATTTTGCTACTGTTATATTTCAGACTTCAGAAACAGAATTATTCAGAGATAACAGTCACCCAAAATGTAGATCTAGGCCAAATTTTTGATATATATCAAACATAAATGACTTATTAATGTATTTAACAATTTTTTTAGTTAATTTCAAACCACTTAGATGTGTTTTTCACCACTATTAGAAAGGTATATGACTGCTGTAGCAAACAGTGAGGAAAAAGATGGTTTAAAGATCAAACCCTTAAGCCCTAGGTCTTGAAGATCACTTGCCCAAGTTGCCAAAAAACTTTCAATACCTGAAACACAAATTTTTACCAAATTTTCTGCAAAAACCCACCAATGATTAGCTTCAGAAAATCAAATATTCAAATCAGAAATGGATCAAGGGGAATCTAGGGCCAATGAGAGCTAGCACTAGGCCCAATAGAACTAGCGTTGGGCTAGGAGAAGGTAGATCTGGGCTTAGGAGCTCCAAAATCTAAAACCCTTGTTCTGAAGATTTTCTTGGCTAATTTCTTAGATCTATTCTTGCAAGCAATCTTTGAGTCCAGATCTTGGCCCCCAGGGTCTAGATCTAGCTTAGATATGAATATTTTCTTGGCTGATTTCTCAGATCTATTCCTGCACAAGTGAAAAGAGAAAAACCCAATACCCAATATGTACAAAAATAGAGAAAATCCCAAAAACCAAAGTGTTAAAACTCAAAATTATGTTACAAAATTTCAGATTTACACAAGTAAATAACAGATCTATACAAATAATTTACAGATCTATCAGATATGAGGAGTATGAGTCCAACTCCACTCCCAAATCTAATAATTTAAGGCTTTTAATAGCCAAATCTATCAAAATTTCCACAAAATATTTAAACGATTTTGAAATTTTAAAGAGCAATGTTGCATTAATCGTTATCGAAATTAATTCGGCGTGGGGAAAAAATCGGAAAAAATCATAAAAATCGGGAAAAAATCGGTAATAATCGGGAAAAAATCGTAACATACAAAAATATTCATTTTTTTTCAATTTTTTTAATATCTAAACCATTTACAACATAAAATAAATACATTGACACATAAATATGATAAAAGAACTAATATATAAGATGTTTAATATCATTTCTAGTGCTACATCACACATAACAGTGAATCATGTTCTGAATAGTAAGTCCTGACTCCTGAGTCCCAACTCAGCCTCAAAATATCAACAAAAAATATAATAATGTATCTCATGAGTCATATCATGAGTCATAATGTCATATACAATGAAATGAACCAAATAACTAAAGTTTAATACTATTGATTTTCTCTGCCCCTCTTGCGAGAAAATGCCATAACTTTCCCTTTCCCTCTAGATGTAGATGTTGGTGGAGTTGGCAATGGACTCTGCTGTGCTCTAGAAGATGAAGAACTAGGAGCTATAGGAGGTAGACTACGTCCTCTACTGGTGGCAGGGGTAGCCCGGGAAGGTGGTGTCACCACCTCCTCTTGTTGCTCCGCCTCCTCCTCCTCCTGCACTACCTCCTGCACTAACCAATCATCGACAGACTCCATGAGAGGCCTCTCGGCCTCAACCCTCCATGCAGCAATGGTGTCAATCCCATCCAATGAGATGGCCTCCACATCAGGTGTCCTCTCAAGTTGCCTCACCCACAATCGAAAATTGTAGTAGACGTAGACCATGTCATTAAGTCGCTGGGACTCCAACTTGTACAAAGATCATAAAATAATAATTATAAAAAAAAATATTGTTTAATGAATTCAAAGAATTATTTGGAAATTTGCAATATTTTAAGTGTTAAGTTTCAACCTGTTGCGCTTCTTGTTGTGTATTTTTTCAAATACGCTCTAGTTGCGCTCGCATCTTGAGGAGCTACATGTTTGGTTGAGGATTCGAATGGCAAGCTTTTGCAGAAGGGGTACCCTGGCACCATATATTCTCCACCATGCATCTACAACGAAACTACAAATAAAATTTTAAATAAACGTAAGAAAAATATGGATTTTGAAGAGATAATGAAATTTGAAACAAACTAAAAAATACCTAGCATTTTAATCGTCCTATCAATCATAGCCATGTCAAAGCCAAATGTGCCACCTGCCATCCAATATGTCTCAATTTCTTTAGAGATTTCTTTACGTTCTGCTGGAGATCGCACCATCCTTTGAACACAGGTTAAGAATCCATCCGTGATCTCAGCATCAAATAGAAACCCACATGCATAAGAAAATGCGGGGTTCAGGTAGATCCCTACAGCATGAATGAGACAATGGAGTGTGTTGTTTCATCGTTCATCAATCACTTCCCATAGGAGGAGTTGTCTCTGAAACCCTTCATCTCCCTTATCATCATAGAAGGCTTGAATGGATTCTTTCTCCCTGTCCATGGCCTCATACAAATAGCCCATTGCGGGCTTCTCACCATCAACTAATCGAAGAATCTTTACCAAAGGTTCAGTAACAGTGAACACCTCTTGCACTCTCGCCCAAAAGCTTTCTTGGTATGAAACTAGTCTGCATATGGCCTCTATCTCTTGTTTGCGGCTCATTGTCAAAGCACGCCACTCCTCTGAAAGAAACATTCTCTTCACATTCCACATAGAATTCAAGAGGGATTGAAGAGATATGAAACTGGTGGCAAACCGTGTAATTGCAAGGTGCACCAACCCTTTGTTGTTGCTGAATTTTCTCATCAAGATAAGCATAGATGTATGGTTATATATAAATTTTGTAATTCTTTTTGATGACTCAACAATATCTTTGACAAAGAAAATTTTCCCTATGTCCTCCAACATCAAATCAATACAATGTGCAACACAAGGTGTCCAAAATAAAGTAGGATGCCTCTCCATAAGCATCCTGCCAGCAGCAACAAATTTGTAGCATTGTCCGTTATGACTTGGACAACATGTTCTGCACCCACCTCCAAAATAAACACATCCAACAAATCACATAAAGTTTTTGCATCTTTGATATGTGTAGATGCATCAACAAATTTGATAAACATAGTCCCCTTGGGACAACTAACCAAGAAGTTTATAAGGGTTCTCCCATTTTGGTTAGTCCAACCATCTGACATCACAGTGCATCCTGTTTGTGCCCATGATTCCCTAAAATCCTCCAATCTTTTGGTGCAGTCAAGCTTTTCATTTTGAAGAATCCGGCCTTTAATGTCATGATAAGAAGGGATTTTGTACCCTGGGCCAACTGTTGCAATAGCATCAACAACAGGCTGGAAAAATGGATTATTCCTTACAATGCTGAAAGGAATATCACTCCAAAGGAGAAATTTGGCCAACAACTTGTCAGCTTGTTCTTTCTCAGTTTTTTTAAGCATTGAAGTGATAAATGGCTATGAACCAAGTGTGGTTTGAGGAACAAAAAATGATGAGACAACCACCGGGTTGGTTGATGCTGCAGTAGAACCAGTGCCACTTCCCTGTTCAGCTGACTTTGTTAGTTGCTTCTTCATTTCTGCTTTGGCTTCGCTAGTGTAGTCTAAATTTTCCAATGATCTTATGGCTTTTCAGATGATTTCAGGATTTGTATTTGTGCAAGGCCCTACATCAAATCCAAGGATTTGTGCAAGGTGATACTTCAATCTGTACACCCCTCGGACATATGGTGCCCACACAACTTGCAAGACAAATTCATTCTATCAATCCCTCCATCAAGTTCACCAAATTCCCACAGAGGGTCCAATTTCCTTGGCATGTTTGACTTTGAAGTTTGAAGTTTGAACTTGAAGTTGAAAACCTGAATGGTGATTCGGTGAACCTATAGCAAAATAAAGATTACAATTTACAAGTTACAAACTTACAATTTACATCATACAAAAACTAAAAAAAATTACATACAAGTTAAGAAATTTTAAGTTTTAACAAACAAAATGAAAAATCAAATGACATTGGACAAATGTCAAAAACCCTATCAAGATTCAAATCAATTCAAAAATATTTGATAACCCATTGAATTCTTTTGATAAACAATGGATTATCCAGATTCCAAACCCAACCAAAAACATAGAAAAAACCAAAACAAAGTTACAAAACACAAAACATTGGTGCTCATACCAGTTTTATGGAGAAAATTCGTCTCCTCCTTAGCTCACATTTTTGTTTTCTCCTCCAGTTAGCGGATTCAGCTTCCAAATGACCAAGAGTTCACTCCAAGACTCCAAACCCTCGTCGCGCGCTTGTCTGTTGTCCAAATGAAAAAAAGTCATGTTGTTTTAGTTATAAATCACGCTGTCCATGGGTTGCACAATTTTTATGGTAAAAATCGCGATTTTTATGAAAAAATCGGCAAAACAAATTTCGTTTTTATCGGCTAATTATATCGCAAATTTTAAAAAATTGCGATTTTACAATTATATCGCGATTAGTGCAACACTGGTACTAGCCCAAAAACACCTTGCAGGAAATTTTTTTTATCATTAGATAAATCCTGAAGCTTATATGAAGTAGGCTCTTCAGAAAATATGTGTTGAGAGTTGGCTGGTTCAACCGAAAACTATCCCCAAACGCTCAATGAGAACCTGAGAGATCTTCTGCAAACACTAGATCAACTATCAAATCAAGTAGAGAAATAGAATAACAATAAAATTATGAAGAAATAGAGATACCTGCTACTTCAATCAAAATTAAAAATGTTACCCTAGATCCAACAAACTGAATAAGGTACCTGTATTCAGATTATTTGAAGAGAGCTATTGATTGATAGTTTTCACATAATATTAAGTAGAAATTAAAACAATGTTACCATAAATTCAGGAAGAGGAACACTACAACACATTGAAACCCCAAAGACTTTTGCATTAATTCAAAAAAGTACACAAGAGAGTTTGAGAGCTTAATACACGATCCAGAGATCGGATGAATTGATTTACAAATGACTTCCTATTTAAAGATAAATCTTTCAACGGCTAGTTCGAGTGATCCTCGTCAAAGCAATCTCGACCATTGATGAAGATCAAAATTTCTTTTAATTTCATCTGTTGAAATTTTAAATTCTTGAAGAAATTCAAAATTTTCAATTAAATGAATTTTAATTAATTCAAAAAATTAAATTTTTAAATTAAATTCCTCAAAATTTTGATTTTGACTTAACCCTAGGGACCAAAGACAAAATTTTAGCAAAATAATTAATTTACCTTAGTCCCGGGACCTTTTAAAATTTGAATTTTAAGGACCGATGAATTTTCCCTTTGGAGAATTTAAATTTACCTAAGACCTAGAATTAATTAAATTCCTGGCTTAGGATTTTAATTAATTTTTTGGTGAGAAAATTTAATTAATTAACTTATAAGGGGATAAATTATTTTTCCCAACCCTCAAGACACTTTACATCATAATTTTCATATTTTTACATCATAAAGAGGAAAACCCATTTGAAAAAGACCCTCACAGACTACCCATTTTTGCGACACAAATATAATTTAACAGATCAAGCAATTTGTAATAAAATAATCTAACCAAATAGTTAGGATTATTCCCAAATCACTTTTACATAGACTCGATCTATAACACTAGGATTCGCTTAAGATCCCAGTGACAAAATCCATTCCGGCTTTGGGTAAGGCTGAAGGAAAACTCTGCCGACCATTCGAGACTGGATCAGTGAGACAAAAAACCTCTCGAAATGTAGATCATCACCAGAAAAGTAGGTTTACCTAGGCAATTACATACATGACACGGATCTGCTGAGATTATTTACATTATACACATGCAGAATGGGTTTACATTATAACATGATGATCAGGCGGATGATGATAGTTGGATGACATGAACACATCGATCGGGCGCTATCCCTTTTGTGAAAAAAGGGGGTGTATTGCTATGAGTTGTTGACACGTAGTGGTCAACAGGGAATTTTGGAGTCCAACACTTGGTGAGGGCATCTATTTTGAACGTACATAGCAGTGTTGGCAGTTTCTGCCCATAAGAATTTCGAAAGGCTTTGATTATGAAGCATGGCATGAGTGGCTTCTATAATGGAGCGATTCTTCCTTTTAGCAACACCATTTTTTTCAGGAGTATATGTGGTAGTAGTCTCCCTCTTAATGCCAACTTCTCTACAATAGTCATTGAACTCATTTGATTCATATCCGGTTCCATTATCAGTCTTCAATATTTTGATCTTCTTCCCTGTTTGATTTTCGACAAAGGCTTTGAAAGAATGGAACCATGAGAATACTTCGTCCTTCTTCTTCAAGAAATATATCCAAGTTTTGCGAGAGAAATCATCCACAAAGATAGCATAATACAAATATCCTTCCGAGGATGTCACGATCATCATACCAGATAGATCAGAATGAACCAATTGTAAAATGTTGCTAGTCTTGCTATCACTTGAGGGGAATGGTCCCCTTGTATGTTTTCCTTCGGCACATCTTTGACAAACACCTTCATGTTCTACTTTAAATTCGGGCATACTTGTCACCATCTTTCTCACATCGAGTAAAGCCTTATAATGAATATGAGCAAACCTTCGGTGCTATAATTGGGATTGAAGAGATGTGTCGCAATACATAGCTCCCAATGGGATTCCTCCAACTTGATATAGGCTATCAATCCTGAATCCAAGAGTAAACACTTCTTTGAAATTTCTATTCCAAACACGTACCTTTCCATCAATGAATGCCACCTTGAATTCTTTATCTTCCATCGTTGAGATAGATACCAGGTTCTTCTTTAGATCAGGTACATATAGTACTTCTTGTAGATGAATGATGTTGCCTTTGATTCAATTGAAGAGTAACATTCCCAACTCCCTTCATGGGATAAGTGATATTGTCCCTAAGAATGATTTCCAAATTTGTATCTTTTTCTATTAGATTTGAAAGAACTTCGTTATGCCCAGTGAAGTGCTTTGAGGCATTGCTATCAATCAACCAATTTCCCAAGGTATCCAGAGGAGAGGCAGTAGAGAGGGCAGATATAAGATAAAATTCTTTTTGGTTGTTATCTACAACATTAGATTCATCATCCCTGGAGTTTCTTGATCTTTTGGGAGGTCGACCATTTCCTTGTTGAGTAGTAGGAGCATTCCTTTTTCCTTTGTTGTTAAATTTTCCATTCCTTTGATTGTTGTTGCCCCTGAAATTGTTGTGGTTGTGGTTGTCATCATCATGAGGTGTATCCCTTCTATTAGGACACTCCTTAACATAGTGGCCAAACCTATTACAAATGAAGCATCTTCCCTTCCTTCCATATTTGAATTTCGGTCTTCCTTGACATTGCTTCTTTGAACCTGCATTGTTCTTTTTGGCATGAAAGGAGAAAGCAGTAGGTCCATTCCTATTTGAAGGCATGTCTTTTTCCATCGTCCTTGTCTCTTCTTGAGTGCATCTAGTCAACAATTTATCAAAACTTGGAATCCTTCATTGTTGAGGATAGTAGTGTTGAACACATGCCATTCACAAGGGAGACCTCCAAGGGCAATGAGAGTGAGCTCTCTATCAGAAATAATTACTCCAATTGAAAGAAAATCATTTTTTATATCGGTAATCCTCATGAAGTAGGATTGGATATCTTCACCTCTTCCCTTTTTTATATCCTTTAACTTGTTCTTGGGGAAGGGAACTTGGTTTGCATTGTTAACTTTGAACATGCCAACCAACCTGTCATACATCTCCTTAGATGTGTTCAAATCAAAGATGTATGCAACCAATGCTTGTTAATAGAATCCCTGATGATCTTCTTTGCTTTGACTTCACCTTTCTTGTACTTAGTCTTAGTGGCACCTGGTGCATTTGAAGGAGGTTTAGTGATCTTTCCCTGCACATAGTCCATAACATCCTGCTCTTCCAAAGTTAAATCAAGAGACATCTTCCATGCATGATAATCAAACTTATCATTGAGCTTGTCATCAAGGTTGAAGTAAGATGCGGAGGCCATTGACTTTTGTCCTTGTCTAACAATCTCAGTGATTGCTCTTTTCATTCTTGCTTGGGCTTTGTCTTCACCTCAGCTCTGATACCATATTAATTTTAGATAGCAATGATATGTTCTATGCTTAAGAGCAATTTACTTCAATTTTTCTTATTAGCCCAATATGAATTTCTAGATTAGCAATCACATTAACATGATAGTAAAAGCAGATAAAACATAAATGAAAAGCAGAAGACAAGCCAAGACAAGAGGACACAATATTTGGCGGATGCTAGGGAAAAACCCCAATGTGGGGAAACCATTTGATCAAGTCTTCTTATTATTCTTCAAAAGTTCAGCAGAGAAAGAAAGTGCAATATACAAAATTCACTTGTCCAATTTCAGTGAAATCTGTCTATTCAAACTACAGTCAACGGGATGCCATAACTAGAAAGTCAACACTGGTCAACTTAGCAGAATCAGCGCAAAACAGTCCCGAAAATATCAGTCAAACTTACTCAATGCAAGGTCAAGCCTATGGTCAACACTGGTCAAACATCTCAAAATGTCTCGATTTCTGTGCCCAAAAATGCGGCTTGCCCAAACAAAATTTCTCCCACAAAAATCACAGTCAAACAAGGTCAACAGTGGTCAAACTTCCTGCAACTTGGTCAACGTTGGAAACAGAAAATTGGAGTCAAACTTCACATGTGTGGAGGAGAAGAAGGTTGTCCTGAAGTTGTACGACCCAATCAGATGAGGAGAGAGAGATATGTGTGAGAATGAATGATGTCCAAATGAGGTAGATGCACCTCCTATTTATATGTAATGTTGAGGATGGAAAGACGTCTTTTGGGCTTTTGAGCCTACATTAGTTTGTTTGCCGACCTTGAAAATTTGTCCATAAACAAAATAAATTCTTAATTCCATTTGTACGTGTCAAAATGAGATGATCTTTAGATCAATCCTCCACCTCTCGGAAAGAGGAATCCAATAAAAATATCAGCTTTATCATATGAGCTGTCCAAGGTGGAGTTTGGCCCTAGTTGCCAAAATTAACACTCCCTCTCAACTAGGAAGAACTCCACTTGCGCTTGTCTTTTGGAGAAGATGTGATGATGATTCGTTGGTCAAAATGAAGAGTCTCCTCGTGAATTTATACATGTCAAGTGGGTGAATTTTGACTAAGGGTCAACACCCTTTCATGGTGGGGCCGACTTGACAATTTTGCGCCTGCATGAAGCCCAAAAATAAAATTTTTGTTTTACTTTTCATAATTCTTTTAGGCTGACTTGAGAGACCTCTTAGCATGTGGGAATACCTCCTGATGCTACACAAAAATCAACACTCCCTCTTAGCGAGAGAGTTATTCTCCTTGGCTACAACATATTTCCCCTTAGCTAAAATTTCTCCTTTACAAGAAAAGTTCGTGAGCTTTCCATGTTGATGTATGTTTAAGATAACTCCATCTCGGAGTGGGCGATGTGAGTATCCAAGGCCTTTTACATTTGGCCAAAGTCCTTTATGGCTCCTTAGGTAAAGTATCAATCTCCTCTGATCAAAGTCTTTTATTATCCAATACAATCCTTTTGGCTTCTCAAGAGAGAATTTGCCCAATGATCATTCACACTCAGCCAAAGTCCTTTATGGCTTCTTAGGTGTATTACATTTATCTCCTTTGGTCAAAGTCCTTTATGACCTAGCCAATCCTTTTGGCCTCTCAGGTTAATGTATCCATCTCCCTTGGTCAAAGTCCTTTATGACCTAACCAAAGTTCTTTATAGCTCAAAGAGATGGTCTGCCCATTCCTATAAAGACCTCATCACTCCCTCTCAACGAGGAAGACATTCTGCATCATGCCAGGCTTGTCTATGAAGTATGCAAACTTCACTCTAGATAGAGGCTTGGTGAGAATGTCAACAATCTGCTCATTTGTGGATATGTACTTGAGCTCCACTACTTTTCTCTACACCATGTCTCGGATGAAGTGATATTTGATCTCAATATGCTTCAACCTGTCATGAAAAACTGGATTCTCTGAAAGCTTGACACAACTTTGATTGTCACAAAATATCACGGTTGGCTCAAGCTCCTGATCAAATAGTGCTGCAAGTAGCTTTCTAAGCTACATTGCTTCCTGACTTGCGGCACTAGCTACAATGTACTTTTCCTCTGTTGTACTGAGTGCCACTAAAGTCTTCTTCTTGCTAAACCAAGATATCATATCAGATCTTAGATTGAAGCAACACCCTGATGTGCTCTTCCTGTCTTCTGCACTCCTGAACCAATTTGAATTTGTATATTACTTCACCACCTGAAACATATCTCAAGCAATATCCAACTATACCATGCAAATAACTCAACACATGTTTTGTTGCAACCCAATGTGTCTGCCTTAGTCAACCATATACTGGCTTAGGGTGTTTACTGCAAAACAAATGTCCAGCCTGGATACCAGGGACATCAAGGATCCGATCAACTGCCTGTACATAGTGGGATCCACCAAATTTGAATCTGAAGTGGAATCACTCAACTTCTTTAGATTGGTCACCATGTAGCCATGGAATTGCAGTCTATCATACCGAATCTCCTCAAGAGATGAACAATGTACTTCCCTTGCTTAAGGACGATCTCACTAGGTTGCTGCCACACCTCCAATAATAAGAATTAATGCATTAGGCCAAGATGCTTCATCTCAAACTTTGAGGCCAACTCCCTCTTGCACCCAATGATGAGTCTCTTTGCCCCAATAAAGAACAAATCATCAACATATAGGACCAAAATCAAAGTATCACTATCAACAACCATGAAATAAAGGTCAGGATTGTTAATTTTCTTAGGGCTATATTGTTTTTTTCTTTGATAATTGCATTTCTTCATTAACTCATTCAATTCACCCCATAACATCATAACATTATTTAGATTTACATCATTATTCAATAACATATGCTACTATGTAGAAAGAACAATATCATCATCATCAATGCAACGAAACATAAAGGAACAATAGAAGAAAAACATTCACACATAGAGACACCAGGATTGGTTGGAGACTAGGGAAAACCCACTATGGGGAAAACCCTTTCAAATTCTTCTTCTTATTAGATTGTCATTGAATGATTCAGTAAAAGGGAGTACCATGATCCATATCTTCACCCATACAAATATTCAACAAAGATCAACTAAACAATATCCATGAAATGAACCAACTGTGATATATTGTGACAATCAAAGTTGTGTGAAGATTACAAAAAATCCAATTTTCCAGGACCAGTTGAAGCACATTGATAGTAAGTACCACTTCATTCGTGATATGGTGCAAAAGGGAGCAATGAAGCTCCAATACATCTCTACTAATGAGCAAAGAAATGGCATTCTTATAAAGGCTCTGTCTAGAGCGAAGTTTGTATACTTCAGGGACAAGCTTGGACTTGTTGAGAATGCTTCCCTTAGTGAGAGGGAGTGCTGATGAGATAGCATCAGGAACAAACATTCTTCCTGTGTCAAATATGACCATATTAGGGAGAATGGTCCAATAGAGGACAAACATTCTCCCTGTGTCAAATATGACCAAATTAGGGAGAATGGTTCAACAAAGGATAATCATTCTTCCTGTGTTAAGTATATTGACCAGAATTAGGAAGAATGGTCCTAGAGGCCAGGATCACTCAGTTGAGTGGGTGCATTTTGAACATTAGGCTCAGAATACTCTCCAGATAGGTTGAGTGAGCTCATTTAGCATCATGGCCTAGAGTGAGGCATTTGAATTTGGGACTAGAATGCTCAAATGGTTTGAGCGTGTCCCCAAGGTTTCACCACGAGTCAAAGAGATTGACCAGGATGATGGTGAACTAGGACTAGTCAATATACCATGGGCCAGAGGCACCGACCAAAATCATGATGACTTGTTGATGTTAATAATGTACCATGTGTCAAGAGTACCAACCAGGGTTATGGTGAGGATACACCATAGGTTAGAGGTACCGACCCAAATTATGGTAAGTTGTTGATACTAATTATTTACCATGTGCCACAGTTGTTGACCAAGATTATGGTAACTGGATGATGTTGATGCTGATGATGAATTGTTGTAACCTTTTCTTAGAGAAATTTGTCAACATGAGAACATCTGGATAGTCATTATAAATACCTCCCTAGCTAAGAGGGAGTGTTGGATTTTGTAGCTATGGTAAGTCTTCATAATTAATATTTTAGCCCTTGAAATATGTAATGAAATTGTAAGACATGTTCTTCATGTCATTTTAATTGATTAACCCTTGAAATAATTAATATAAGACATGTTCTTCATGTCAGTATCAAAAGAAAAAATTTTGAATTTTGGCTCCAAACTTGTCAAGTCGACCCTCCTTCAAGTCAAGTTGGCCCCAGTGAAGAGACACCCATTTGGACAAGAAGAACACTATATATAAGGCACTCAACCTCCTCCACAAGACACCATTCGACCTCACAAAAAACACGAAATATTCTGGGCATCCAAGTGAAGAAGAAGGACTAATTCATCTCTAGCATTTCTCTCTATCTGCTTGATTTCTCACATGTGACTTTCTGGGCATATTCTAGGCAACAGTTTCTGGGTAGCAGGGTTGGAATTCTAGGCAACATATTCTAGGTTGCAAGGCTGAATTTCTGGCCAGATTCTGGGAAGCTGAATTCCCGCCTAGGCAGATTAGAGAGGGTTGAATTTGATGAGCAGAAGATTGACTTGACAAGAGGGTTGTTTGACTAGGTTTGACCATAGCATCGTTGGTCAATTTGATCATCATAGTTGACTAGGAGAATTAGGTGTATCTCTTGTGGAACTGAATAATTTCTTTAAGGAAAAGGTTGTTAGGTTTTTCCTCCAAGTGGGTTTTCCCAGGGTAAATCTTGTGTTGTCTTTGTGCATTGTGATCTTTGCTATCCTTATGCATTTATTTGTAAAGTGTAATTGCTTAATGATAAACTGGAAGTGCTAAAAGAATATGTACACCATTAGAAGTAATTATCAGTATTTCAGACATTAGTGCTTGTATTTATTGCACGTGAAAAATCAACACATGAGACTTTTGCTCTTCACAAGGAAATAGGCATTTTTCCTTTCATTTTCAAATATGAATGGGTGCCCTCCAATAGTAGTGGTAATGTAGCAAAGGTATTGCATATAATCCTAGCAGATCCAAATTGGCGTTAATTTGTGAGTTGACCTGTGGGAAAATGGTGCCATGTTCACCTTGTTTTGGCTCAAAGAGGGCTTTTTCTTCAATTCTGTGGGAAATTCAGGTCCCCCAAGGAGGTTGTCGATTTGATTCCTAGTGGAGCTTCAGGCCTTCAACTTTCGAAACATGGAATAAGGAGAATCATGAGATGTTCCCTCTGGAGTGTCGTCACGACTTTCCTAGGTCTTTGATTTTTGAAGGTGTCACATATGGGAACACATTGCCTTTCCATGATGGCCTTCCACTTTGCCTCCAGAGTCATGCCTTCCACAGGAATCTAAATGATTGAATTGATGATTGATATTTGATCTGACATTAGTTTGCTATCATCAAGAACAAGAATCTCCATAATATTTGTTTTATATATTTATATATTAAATTTGAACTTTACGTAATTTTGTTGCAACAAGAAATCCATTAGAGAATCAAAGCTCATCAGGGATGAATGATCACCCATGGTGAACACCTCTTTTGATTCTTGTAGAAGTTACATCTAGTCTATGCCAGATTCATTACGCTCTCCAAAAGCAAGAGAACTCTGTACTATGGCATGATTTACACTCAAATATAAGATTTGGCTAATGTGTCCACGTGCAGATGTGTAGAAGTAGTGGGGGCTGATTGATCGAAGGAAAGATCTCTGTATCATGAGAAGAAAGCAGCAGGTTTTGTCAACAATGAATTCCCTCTGAAAGTAGATTAGATCACTTCTTGCTAACATACATGTGGGATAGTATGTAGCTTCCTTTGCTCATCCAATAAACTAGAACATCTATCAATCAGAAAAGACATGAATAGACTCTAATGCTACAGATCAGCCACAAATTCCACTAAATTAATCAAATCAGTCAACAGTAGTACTGCTCCAAATGAACGATCGTTTTAATTGCCATAAAATTCACGCAAACATATATATTACAGAACTGCAAATCAAATATCTGCAATGGGAGCCAATTTTGCAAATTACAGATCAAAAAAACTTAAGGAGATGCACACCATCCAAACCACTGCTGAGGTCCCATACAGTCTATTCAATCTGAGATCTTGTGGCTTGAATCTAACATCAACTCTCAGATCTGAAACCTTCTTATGATCCATAGCCTATACAATGATCGAGAGCCACTCGTTTTTTTTACAGGAGGGCTGCAATCTTCTACAAATACTATACCCAAAAAGAAATGTGATCTCCAACACTAATGAGGCAGCCAAACAAAAAAAGAAGAATACACTCATGCTCAAAAGAAGCCTTTTTCTTTGCTACAGACACTGCAACCTTCCCCTCGCTATACAATGCCACACACACTCAAAGCTCATGAACGCTGCTTTGACACCATGTTAAAATTAGGAAGAGCGAGACAAGACAAGCAAATGGGTGGAAAAGGCCTAATGCCATTGTATTACTGTATTGATCCTAGGATATGAATTTATAATACATCAATTGACCTTCTAGATATTCTAGATGTCACTGACAACTCATTGGTGGATCATGACAACACCTCATCAAGATAAGGATTACAACTCATGGTCTTAGACTTTGTGATTGTTTAGGGACTCATAGCCTAACACCTACTGTCCCTCAAAGTGCTCCTAGGAGCTTCCACATGCTCTTGAGCATCCCTCAATGTCTGCTCAAACCACTTGGGTCTCTTGACAAAACTAGGAGCTATTGACTTCTCCCCACTTGAAGGTTGACTCCTTGAACTGGAAGCCTCTACATGCTACTCTACCTTTGAAGCCTCCTACTCCTCGTACTCTATCACTGTTGGTGGCAACTCATGAGACTTCCTAGATGCCAAGTTCTCCTCAAACTTAACATCCCTACTCATAACTATATTTCTTTGCATTGATATGATCTTGTAAGCTTTTGAGGTCTTGCTATACCCAACAAAGATCCCCTTCTGTCTTGAAGGATCCAACTTGTCCTTGTTTGGATATATATTGGGAAACAAAATATCCTCAAGTGTCTTATCTCTGGCTTCACCCCAGAAGATGCCTCCTCTAGAGTCTTAACCCCCAATATCCCGTGATGACTCCTATTCTGCACATACACTGCAATGTTACATGCCTTTGCCCAAAGAAACATAGGCAACTCTTGGTCATGTATCATTGCATTGGTAGAACAAATGATGGACTGATACTTTCTCTTTGCAACCCCATTCTGTTGAGGGTTGTAGTATGTACAAGATTGTCATCTCCCTCTTGATTCCTGCCTCGTAGAAATCCTTGAAGTTGTTGGAGGTGTATTCTCCCTCATTATCTGACCTCAAGACTTTAATCTTCTTTCCTCTTTAATTCTCCTTCCGAGCCTTAAACTCCTAGAATTGACTAAAGACCTCATCCTTGATCTTCATGAAGAAGATCTAAGTTTTCTTGGAACAATCATTAATGAATGTAAGTATTGTGCTCCCTATATTGATGCCACTGGCAATGGCTCACAAATATTTGAATGAATGAGATCCAAGATCCCTTTGGACCTACTTTTGTTGTTTGGAAAAGTAGCCTTGGCATTCTTGCCAAGTGCACACCCTTTGCGCATGCCTTGCTGCTCAATATTGGAATCTATTAGACCAGTGACAATCTCCCTTAGAATAGGGAATCCCTTGTAGTGCAAGTGTCCCATCCTCCTGTGCCATAGCTCACATAGTTTGTCATTGTCATGTGCCAACTACCGAACATTTTTTCCCATTAATATGTATAAATTTCTCTCTAACCCTAACAACCACTGTTGTGACTGGGATGGACTCCTTTAGATGAATGAGCACCTACCCATTCTTGAAGATAACCACATATCATGTATCCTTGATTATTGAGGCTGAAAGCAAGGTCTTCTTTAGTCTTGGTACAAACAATACATCCTTGGCTTGCAATGTTACTCCCGACTCTAGTTATAACTTAATGGTTCCGAACCCTGTCACTGCATACTTGGTATCATTACCAAGCTCCACATGAAAATCTAAGTCACTCCCAATTAGACTGCCAAATAGCTCTCGCTTCTCTATCATATGACATGATCCACCACTATCCAAGTACCAAGCACTCCTGATGGTGGTGTTGGTAGATAGATAAAAGACAAATGAGAAGTCCTTCTCAAACTTTGTTGCAAACTCATCAAGTTGAACCTTTGTTGATGTTGTTGTCTACTGCAACATCCCTTTCCCCTTCTTCTTCTCTGGACACTGTGATGCATAATGCCCATTCTCGTGGTAAATGAAGCACCTGAGCTTGCTTAAGTCCTTCTTCCCTAGATGAGAGGTTGCCCCCTGATTGTTACCTTTGGAACCCTTCCCTTTTTATTTCTTGGTCATATTGACCAGGACGGGTTCTCCTCTCCATCTCTCTGCTTGCTGGATTTATACTCCTCCCGTGTCTCTTCTCGGATGCAATCATCCCAAAGCCTTTCCCAAGTGTAGACCCCCTTGACAAATCGTTCCCATGACTTGGGAAAACCATTCGATGCCAAATTTACAATTTCTACATCCTCCACCTTCTCCCTAGTGGCTACAAGCTGATCCCATGTTTGGGTAATCCTCACGAAGTAAATGGTGAACATTTTTAGACCTTGACATTTGGATGGATCTAAGCTTGTTTCTCAAGACTATCTGTCTGCTCATGTTGTCACTCAGGAATAGGTCCACTAGAGCTTTGAACATGTCTTTGGATTTCTTCTTCTTTTCCAAGTGAGGCGCCAAGTGTTCCTTCACGACATCCATGATAATCCTGTAGGTTTTGATGTCTTTCTTCACATGAGTCGCCTTATCTTCTAGAACTACCTATTTAGGAACATCTTTTTTCTACAAATTGCTAAAGGTCATGTTCCTTCAATAGTAAGGTGATCCTTGCTTTCCATGACAAGAAGTTAGATGCTCCATTCAACCAATCTTCAAACTTGGGACTAGTAGCTACCATATATAGATTTGATAATTATTGCCTTGTGCTAAGTCCTTTTAGCATCCATAAGGAATAAACGCTAGTTTATAGATTCACTAAGATCTCCGTGTGGATTTGTGTATCAATCCTTTGAAACACCCACCAAAATTAGTTTTCTAATCGATACGGTCTTCATTTCCCTCTGAAGGATGACCTCCACCAATCATTTTTGACAATTTTGGTTGTAATACAAATTTTTAGTGTTGTCCTTTGTACCTTATTGTGACCACTCAACTGCAATGACTATTCTGTGCATCACTTTGTGTAGTTGCATTCTGTAGTATGATCGTTGGATGACTGTACAACTGCAATGCTTCTGGTGATTGCCGACTGACCTTGCGCATGAACGCCTGTTTCTCTATGGTTGTGCATTTTCTCCTCGGCCTCGTGGCCCCTGCTGGTAGCTCCGCTCTTACACTTGCAGATCGACCCTTGTGGCCTGTCTACCAGCTACATTGACCCTATCCATTGCGGTTGCCTTCCCTGTGGCTTGAACTAATACTTGTGTAGAATTTTTACAAATTCTGTGGTTCTCCTACAAATACCACTCCAGTGTCCCTCAACCCCTATGATTTTGTGCATAACCCGTTCAGTGGCTATGTATGATGGATGCAATTTCTTTTTTTGGTCCGTGTGCGACTGAATGCTAATGGCTCTAACTGCTTCCTACTGGCTGTGTCTGATAGTGGGGCAATTGGTTTGGAAACTACCTTTTCTATTGCCGACCACTAACAGCTCAGTTCCCTTTTTAATTTTCACTTTATTTGCTGTTGTCAACCTCCACCTAGCCATTTTTCTTTAGCCGCTATTTTCCTAGGCTTGATATGGCTGATTTATTTTCCTTTGCTGCATGCGATTTTCTTTGTCACTATATGGCTTGATTCATATGACTTGATCTCTGCCCAATCTGCATACACTTTGCATGTGACTATGCACAACTGTCCTTGTATGGCCCTGTAGTCTCCACACATGCAATCTTGTGTGCAATTCTTGAGAGATTTGGTCTCTCAGAGATTGTGATTTGATACTATGTTGAATTCTCCTAACTCCGACAACTCAACAATTTATTACTTGGTATATTCACTTTGGGTAAAATATTTATTATGAAGATCTACTAAATAAAAGCATGATAGGGATTTTAACACAAATAAAATAAACAACGGAAGAAAATTAAATCACATGCCAATCTCACATATGCACACAAATATTTTCTACCCTTCAAATAAATTCTTCATTCAAATAACATTAGAACTTACAAGGGCTCCCTTCTTGGGATAATGGCCCTTTGAGGAAGAATACGTACAACAATAAACTTGGAGTTCGATCCAATTGATCAAACAATTGATCTATCCTTTGATTTGCTGGCTAATCTGGATCCTTCTCTCATTGCCCCTTGCTCTCTTCCTCAAACCATGCACACTTGAATTGAAATCCTCCACCTAATCATTAAGATCTCACTCTTGTTGTGTGTTGTGCTAAAGATGTGTCTTCTCCCTTAGCCTATCCTTCCTTTTAGAAGTTTGAGTTACTGACTAAATCCACAACCCTAATATCCAAAGTGATTGATGGTTGAGATTAGATCTCAACATCACTTGATATCAATGGTTGAGATTCATCTAATTCACTAATGCAAATAACCGTTGCATTTTATTAGATTAACTCATTTTATCTTATAAAAGCCAATTTACTTGATAATTAAAGTAAATGTGAAGGTTTAGGGTCAATTAGGCAACTTCGACACATCTAGACACTTAGGCTTGTGCAAAAGTACTTTTCCAAGCTACTCTCATCAACAACCCAACAAGTCTTGGAGATTAAGTAAGCCAAAGGATTCCTAGGCTAAATACCCTCTAAGGATCCTGCTAATACAGAACCCCAAAATAATCTTCAATAATATAAGGCTTCTGGTGAAATGTAGTACTAAGTTCAAAGAATCTTTGGCTAAGATAAGTCTTGGAGATACTCAAATAGATCCAAACACACGCCACTTTGAATTTAATGGAAAACATTGTATAAAGTGATGGAGAAAGAAGGATCAGTGCCTTGGCTTATCAATGAACTTTTGGGCATATAGAGTCAAACAAGGAGCGAATCAATGGTTATAGACCTTGGTTGAAGTGAGTAAAGAGAGAAAAGCCTCTCAATCAAACCCTAGCAATTTTCAGTTAATAGGAGATTTAAGGTCAAGGAATGCAACTCTAGTTTCTTTGATGGATACTCTGACAAATATTTCAAAGGAGATTTTAGAGCTATAAAATGTTTCAACATATTATATAAATTTCATAGACACTATACTCACAACAAAAGTAGCACAATTCACCATAGCATCACTTCATCAACCCAAGAAAGCCTATCCAAAAAATTTCATCATCTCCAAGACAATTCATTCAACTTGAAATATCCATAGCCAAATGTTTTACAAGAGAAAATCAAAGAAATTTTAGATTGCTATGGAATTTATCCTCCAAAACTCCATGAGAAAATGAGAGGAAGTGCACCTCTATTTATAGAGGAGGTTCTCAACTCCCCCTATGATAAAATAATAAGTTTTTAAGCTAAAATTCCCTAAATTAGTCCATGTAGGGGAAAAAGACCCTTTCTACAAATTAATTAATTTAGATTAATACAAATGTGGCTTCTAATGTGATTTGTACTAAAATTAGGGGCTTAACTCCTCAAAAGATGACCCAAAACCGACAAATGAAGGGCATAGGGGTGCTTTGGTGCAGCGTCCAACCTACAAAGGCCCTTCAACTGCATAACTTCTCCAAAAGCCTCAAATCTGCCCATCCTCTAACTGCTGGTTCTTTTTTTTGGCAGTTGATTTACTGCTGCAAACCCTTGACAATCTCAATCAAAGTGAAACTCTAATACCATGCAAAATTTCCCAACCCTAGGTGACTTCTGTCCTTATGTTCTCAATCAAATAGATCAACTGCAGAATTCAATCAACATAGAAATATAAATTCTGAACGCAACAACAATCACACAATAGCTGGAAAATAGTAATAGATGATTTCTCCTTCTAAATCATTATTTCATTCACATGTGCATAGATGATTTCAACTTCTAATTCAGCCTTTCATTCCTTAATCAAAGCTTACAAGGAAACCTCCATTGACTGCTAGACCTAGCAACTGTATAGCCTGGTGAAATTACGTCAAACTGAGCTGTATGATCTGCATAAAAAAGAAAGGGAATAGTTGCATGACTGCAGTATGGATTTGTATGATTGTATGGATCTGCTGTACAGATTTGTCAACTACACAGATCTCTAGTAAAGATGCCTTTTTCAACCCTTCTCAAAACCTGCAGGTCGATTGTCTTCCTGTTGTGCACTGCTTTCTCTCTTTTGGTCACTCCACCTGTTCAACTATTCAACTATGAACAATATCTCTCTATTGTGTCTTATTAATGCTTTTCTAAAACCCTAATCTTTAAGACCTTAATATGGTTTTGAGATGTATGGTCGATATTAAATCTAGTCTAAGTTATTTAATGCATTAAATGCACTTTGTGACTTTACTAGTCTCAACTGAAAAACATATGATATTTCGCTTTGCACTGAGTGAATTATAAAATAGAATTAGTGATCACTTTTCTAAAGTGGTTGCCAATGAAATGTCTCCAACCACTTCCTGCACATTGAAACCTAAGTAAGAAGATCTTGCTCGAGCTACATTTTCTGACAGTTATTTACTCTTGGTGTCCAATGAAATTTCTCCAACCACCTCCTGCACATTAAAACCTATGTAAGAATATCTTGCTTGAGCTACATTTTTCGACGGTTATGTACTCTTGGTGTTGGACCAATTTCTTGGTGTTCCAAGGAGTTTCAGAATGTGGGTCTCTTCTTCATAGACTCCAAATATGCTAATTTTGTTCTTGCCAAGAAGCACCTTACAAGGATTTGGGTGATTCAAGCACCCCACCACTATTTTGTGATAATCAAAGCACCATTAAGCTTGTTTGCAATATTGTGGATCATCAAAAAACTAAACATAATAAAATTGGGACATACTGCATTCAACAACAACATTCTTAGGCACAATATGTGCAAATCTTTGTACCTTTCGTAGACTAGCTTGCTGACATTTTCACAAAACCTCTGCCAAAGGCCACCTTCACTAGCATGCAGAATTGTATTGTTGTAGGAGATTTTCCATTAAAGGGGGATGTTTTGTATTGCGTTCTCTTCATGGTCCCTACTAAGCTCAATGGGGAATGTTATGTAATGTGTTCTCTTTGTGGTCCCTACTCAACTCAATAATGAATGTAAAAAATATTGTAATCTTCATTTTTGGCCACAACTGACCTTATATAATAATAATAATAGTCTAATTTTAAGGTCACGGTGAAGCCAAACACCAAATTGGTGTGTTACCCACCAAAATGGGTAACCCTATAGGAGAAAACTTTTCTCCTATTCTTGATAGCCAGTCAGTCAACCATACAACTAGCCATGCCTTATAGCCACCAGTAGTTGATGATATGCCATATATCTCTTCCACTTGCATTAGCCATTTTCTTCTCACCCATTTGGCATGAGCACATGGACAAAAGTGGGTTTCTACTCAAAAGGTACTTTGGTCATTTTGCAATCAAGTGCTTATACTTGTTTTTTTTTGGGCATTTGATATGGATTATGGGGTGATCTGGAAGAATAATGGGCTTTGACTATGATCTTTTTCTCACTTTAAGTGGGGGGTTAATCTTTGATCCTAGTCTAGTGGGACCTCCCTTAATGGCCTAATGGGTATAGGAGGAGCACTACTTGGGAAGCCTTGATTGAGATGGCGTAGTTCCATCCATCCCTATGTCATACTTAACACCTTCCATCATACATTATAAGCCCTTATCTCACCTCCATTCTTCGGTTCAACATGTCATGAGTTCTTTGGGATTTGGCACATAACTGGGTAGGGCCTAGAAACTTTGCCTTAGGAGGTTGATGCAACTAAAAGAAACAGAAAGAGCATGTGATGGCCACAACAAAATTAAAGAAAGAAAAATCAAATTGCAAAATATGGCCAGGGACATATAGATTAGCATGTGGGAAAAAGCCTAGCATGAGCTCTACCTCACTCATTATGGCCATCACCCAATTTTTGAGCACATGTGGCTCCATTAGATCAAAGGAAGGAACCCCTGCATGTCTCCAACCTTGATGACTGATAAACAAACTCATCATTAAGGGGTAATAGAACTGTCACATTGTTCAAAGCAAGCTCTAAACCTTGAGCTAGGAGCAGTAATACAAAGAAAAATCAAGAATAAGTAAAAGACGCATAGGAGAGGTGGAAAAACAAAGGTCGAGTTGGTATCTCATGCATCCACGAATGCTCCCTCCTTACATCAATAGACTCAGAGTGTGGACACCCCATTAGCCTGTCCCTTCAACCATGGTACTTGGCCATGAAGTCCTATCCCCTTTGTTATCATCATCATTATTCACTAACACCTGTCGATTGAAGGGTGGAGCAAGGAAATGCTACTTCCCCTTGGTGGTTGGAAACACCTAAGAATGTTGACCTTTAGCCACTCCTACCTAGGGAAAAAACACCATTGCGAGATCAAGCTCTTGATTTTGGAAGGGGATCCTTATTGAAGTATTAAATAGCCCACGACATTCAAGTCTGGTTCACTTAGATGCAATAATGATCTTTGTCACTAATGACTAGTTTCTTTCACTAGAATCTGTGTTGTGATTGTCAGGCAGTTCATCAACCCATGTGTTGGGCACCTTCTCCATAGTTACCAAAGTCATTAGAGAAGTTTATTGGCACAAACAGGTGAAGCATTGAGGCTCTTGGGCCTCCTAGTGGTAGTAGCATATGACACATGTTCCCGGGAACCTCCTGCACCTTGGATGTTGGATGTCTTTGCACTAGATTTGATGATTCTTCAGGTTGAAACACTTGGACCCAACATGCCCCTAGGCTGACCTTAGCACCAATTGATGGATGATAGTTGATTTACAACCCAAATGAGGATGGTCTCACCTTCAAAGACTAGGGAGGGCTAGTTGCACCTGAGAAGTCCTCAACACAAGAGAAGAGAAGGCCACTTTTGAGCAATTGGAGACCCATGGAGACCACTTTGTGGTGCCCCACCTGGATCTTGGGACCCCACCGAAGCCATTGAGGTGGATTTGAGAGCCAACCCTCAAATCTTGATTTTTACATGCTTGTACATCATCTTGGACACCTCATATCACTTGGACATGCCATTTGGGGCTCATTTGTAGCATGACATAAGCCCTAGAGAGTTAGCAACTAATACATGTGGGCTAATTAGGGCATTTATTGTTTAAGCTAGTGGGTTGGATTGTAACCCAATGTTGTGTTGTAATCAAACTTGTTTTCTAGGGGCTTTTAGGGTAATTAGCTCTTGTCCTCCTCATATAAAAAAAGGAGAGGATCATTCATTTCTATTCATCATCACTTGTGACAGAATTCAACCTCCTTGAGAATTTCGACCTTCTTGTATCTTGGGGAGATGTGATTCTATGGAGAACTTTGTTCATTGGAGCTATTTTCTTGGCATTGGAGAAGTTATCTTGGATCGATAAAGGATTTTTCATGCATTTTGCCTTGCGAAGCTTGTAATGGATAATTTTTTGATCTTATTTGGAATGAATTGATAATCTAGGGTTTTCCTATTGTGCTTTTATTTTGAAAATCTATTGTATAGCTTCCAGATATCATCATTGTATGCATTTATCATGTATGAAATGTGAATGGCAATCCCCTTGGTGAACTTTTGTAATAGCTCTTCCAAGTGACCTTGTTCCCTCAAAAAGATAATAGTTAGGGTTTTTCGTTAGCACATCAAAATATCCTCACTTGTTTGCAAGATTTAGCAATTCTATCACACCCATAGAGTCCATCATCCCAAGGACTAGGCACTAGCCTTGTCAATTTGGTGATCCAACATTTTCATCCATAAATATGATTTTCACTCTCTTTCTTTATTTGACCCTCGTAAGGATAAGCGACCAAGCTAGGGCTTGGTGTGAATTAGCTTAGAAGGCGAGTTTGAGGTTGTGGAAGGATTCAACACTAAGGGAAGAGTAGGTTGCCTCAAAATAAACCTCCCTTAGTGGCAATTATTTCCATTTCAAGCTCTAATTCTCTTATCCTAGGTGAGTTTTCCCTAGGAAAGCCCTAGTTGTGCTAAGCTTCAACTTGAGGACTTTTTAAAGGTTTCATAAGCCATTGGCTTGCTAGGATTAATTGTTTGGAAACCTTTTCTTGGCATATTGACCTTAGGATATTCCATTTTGTTTGTTATTTCTCAAACACTAGGTTTAATGTGCTCTAATTTGGCCTTTCTAGAGGATGCAAACTTCCTTGTTTTCCTTGTTTGAGCCTTGTACTTAAGAAGCGCCATCCTCTAGTAGCCCCTAGTGTCACCTTAACCATTAAGCCTAAAATATATCTCATAGGTGACCTATATAATGGGAAGCCTCCCATTGGTGAAAGTCCATAAAGAGTAGGGGGTAGTGGTTGTGGTGATAGTGGGCCACACTTCATTGTTGTCACTTGGTCTAGTGCTTGTTTTGTAGGGTACCCCTCCACAGGACCTGCTAGATTTTGAGGCAACAAAGTGTATAAAACCCCCTTGTTTGTGGGGAAAAGAATCCGCATTTGCACAATGATTTAACTGCTAAAGTTGACAGAGGTGTACATACTCTACCCTCCTCTGGATTTGAACCTGCGACCTCATATGTGGAAACACATACTCTTAACCATGTTGTATCATTATTGAAAACACTATTGGGGAAAGTCCTTGACCTTTGAGTTGGGTGTTTATACACCCAATTTCATTTCTATTTCTCATTCATGTGATTAATTCATTCTTCTAAGAAAGTGAATTGCCTAAGGCAACTGATCAAGTATTTTGCTATGTTATGCTTGTTTTCTTTTTCTCTCTAGTGCACTTGTTCTTGGATTGTTTTTTGTCTCTAGGGTTATGCTCCTCTTGTGCTATCTCTTCAAGTGTTGCACTATCCTAGTGTTGGTTATTTCTCTTTATTGTAGAATTTGGGTTTGTGTTAGTTCTATTTGGTTCTATCTCTATCTCTTGTGAATCTTAACACTTCAATGGTTGCTCCATATCTTAACTTGGATATGAAATCCATCATTTCAATGGGCTCCAATGACGGTAGAGACATGGTGGCATGGTGGTGTACCAATGCACCTAATGGAAAAAACCCTACACCCCTAAATGATTGGTTTCCATCTACAATACATTTGGTTGCCCTCAAGGGGCTTAAATTTGATTGATGATCTAGGACCCATGGACTTTAGACTCTATTCTCATTTTTAGTTGTTTTACAAAAGGACCAATTTTGTTATGTATGTTGAACTTGCTCATTGGTGCTTTAGACTTTTGAGTATGAGGCTTTCCTTTGTTTTTCTTTTTTGTAGTGTGTAAATTTTAGTGTTACATGCAGATGCGCTTCACAAGTGGGGGTTGCAACCCACATTCTTCCATTGTTTCTAGGATAGGGAAACTCAATGGGGGTTGTTTCCTCACATCTCCTTTCAGCGGAAAATTAGGGAGACTAGGGGGATGCTTCCCAACGAATGGGGTGGGGTGTGGGATGTTAGGATACGCTTCCCCACCCCCTAATTTTTTTTTTCCCAATGGCCTTAGAAAAAGTCAGTTTAAAAAAAATGCACAAAATATTGAAACCCCAAAGAAAATTATAATATTTTCATTGTTCATGTTTGTGACTTTTCATTGTTTTTGATAAAATTTACACTTCCTCTATGTCAAGCACCCTAGAGTTTCTTGAAATTTAGGGGGTGTCTCCACATGTCTCTCTAGCATGTTTCCCCATTATTGTGTCCCTTGGGCTTGGAAATTTGGTGGAGCATTGGTAAATTTCCTTGGGTTCCTCAAGGCCTAAGGTGAAGACATTATATCTATAAAGTGGTTATTTTTCTCTCATTAATCAAAGCATCATTTTCAAGGGGCTGGGAGGGTGAAAACCCTACTATAGGAGGATCCAAAACTCTCAAACATGCAATAGTTATATAAATAGAATAGTTGGGACCAATGTTATCAGAACTTGATCGGAATTCGCTGGTCCATCTGGTTTGGGCTCAACTGGTTTTGAACCAGTTCCATGCGGTCCATACTGTTAGAAAATTGGAAAGGCAGAAATATTTTCTCTTGTTGATAATTACTTGTGATTTCTTCGAGTTCTTATTATCTTTCTTGTGTTCTTCTTTTATCTTAATTCATCAAGCAATTACCAAAATCAAAACACAAAGATCAAGGACACCAGATGTAGGCAGCCAACTAGGGCCAAAACCCCTATATTGGGGAAAACCTAGTCAGAACTCTTCCTTCAATAGATCCAAATTGAGATAGACCAAGACCTTAGACCTACAAACCTTCCTCCTCCACCAAGTCAATCCTCAAACTGTTCTTCCAACCTTTAAAGGTCAACTGCAATAATATTGCATCAACATTGCTTCAATGCTGCATTAATACTGCATCAAAGACAATTTTTTGACCTATTGCATCAGAATTTCAACCCATCTTCAAGACTGCAATTTTGACCCTCTTGCAACTTTAGTTCCTTCGCACGTGTGAGACAAGAGAGAGAGAATTTCGACTTCCTTATCAAGATAATGACCTCCTTCTCCTTCATTAGCCCTTTCCTTCTTCTTCCTTGGAATTTGTACTTTTACCGCTTCCAGCTACTGCAATTCGAACTTATGTGAGATTTCTTCCAAATGAGTCGAGTCGCTGCTTATATATAGTCCTTCTAGGTGATCGAATTCTCCTAATGAAGCCGACTTGGTGGAGGAGGCCTAAAAGACGTAATTTACATTAAAATAATTTTCTTTCTTGACAAATAAATCCCAAGAAGGGTTCTTTACATTACGACATGGACAAGGACACTTGACATAAACCCTAGAAGTCTTCAATGGAGACTTTGACCTAAAAACAATTGACCCGAGCGTGAAACCCATGCTTTAATAAGTTAATTTCTTTAATAATAAAAAATATTTTTCTTTCTTTTGACAAATATATTACATCATGACTTTATTACAATTATGAAGACTGACATTAGTTACATTCTTCAACACTCCATCTTAACTAGGGAGGTATTCATAATTACATGTGTATATAGAGGTACATGTAAGATCTCCAAAATGAACTACGAAGAGTTCTAGCACACTCAGTGCTACAGACTAGAAACTTGACCAGGGTATTCTATCTGAGTGGGACTAAGATTGACTCAAGCTTTCAACCACTCTAGGTATCATCAGGGTTACTTGCTAACCATCAAACCAAGGATCTAGGTTTGTATCCAAGGTCAGAGCTCCAAGACCAATGCCACCCTCTCTCTTTGGGATCTAGACATCAAAACATAGGCCGGACAAATGTCCTCCCAAACATCCACCATTAGATGCTTCAACTCTACCTATCAAACTAGAGATATCCATTTTTCCAAGCATGCTTCCAGAGTGTTCAACCTTTTTGTGGAGAGATTTACCTGTACAAACACAACCCCAATCAATAATAGAATTTAAAATATACATACTACTAAACACAAATCTTCAGGGTCCTCATTCATTTGAGTACTGCCTATATCATCATCAAGTAGGAAGATTTCTTCTTGGATTTCTTCAGTAGCACCCAATACAACCTTAATACTTTTGTTTGCAACTTCATGAAACATGAACATCTATCTGTAGTTCTTTCATTCTTCAAAGTATTCATCATGACTGTCATAATATGCCCCCCCTCTCAACTGGGGAGATATACCCTTTCTTCTATCCATGCTCCCTCTTAACTTATGGAGATAAACCTCTTCCTTCTTCTGTTGGAGAAATTTTCATGGTTTCATTCCTTCTTATGGAGTCAAGGTCACCTTGATCATCATAACTTCCTTCATCATGCTTATATGAACATCTTCATCATCTTTAATTTCGAATGTCTTCAACATCTTGAAGATTGTGTACCTACAAACCTTTAATAGCAAGTACAACCAAAAACAAACATACAAAAGCATGAAGTTAGCTATACCAAAATTATGTCAATACAATGGAAGTGTCAAAGCATTCAAATTTTAGACATTAAATACCTAAACCTAGTTAGGTTCATAATCAACAAGAGACACATACTAGACTTCAACTTCTCGCTAGGATTTTGTCACAAACCCTAGACTACATTCAATCAAGATATCAATTTTATTATATCTAGGGCCTCAATATTACTTTCAGAGATATATGACAGACTCGTCTATGATTCATTGCAAACCCTAGATTCCTTCTTAGAGACACAAAGGCTTACATATTAGCAATTCAATCGAGTAACAATTCTTCTATGGATCTAAGGTTTCAACAATATGCTTTTACATGATAGACTCCTACTAGGATTTGTAGCAAACCCTATATTTTTATTATATCAATATCATCATATCCTAGAATAGCAATCTTCTACTAGGACTTTGTTACAAACCCTAGAATTCACAAACTATGAGCATCAACAATTAGGTCAGCATACTCACATATATCTAGGATGCATTTCACATCAATATCCCAAAACGCAAACATCAATACATCAAAGTTAGAAATACAACAATTTCATTCAGACTAGCGTTTTGATCATACATATGAATATATACCTAGGGTTTCATTCTTAGGACCTCATTTTAGCTAATACAACTTAGGGTCTTACGTATAAATCTTAATTTACCAAACCCTAAAGTTCTAGGGTTTCAATACATAACATAGACATTAACAACAAATCCTAAAGGACTAGCATTTCCATTATAACAATACCAAAACCCTGAACATCAAAAGAATAGTATTTCTAGACTTTTATCAACAACCTTAAGTAGACTAGGGTTTCATAAATATAACCTTAGGTTAGGGTTTTAAAGTGAACCTTTTTAGGATTCCACAAGAATGATAATACAATGAGGGTAGATTCAGTCTAATGATTAATCACCCTAACAAGAATCTTTGTGATTCAAAACCTTAGACATGACGATGTCAGTAATGTAAAGCAAATTTAAAAAGAAGAATGACTACACTGTTTACATAGAGAGAACTTTATAATAAAACTTATAGTCCAAGACATACATTGAGTTGTTCATTAACAAACCTTGTAGGACATTAATTCTAGAGGGGCTTCCTTTGCAACAAAACTTCTTCCATGCTTCAAATTTGTCCTTTGAAGTCTCCTTCACAACCATTGTGTATTCTTCAATATTTCCTACCACGGAAAACATAAAAGTTTTTAGAATATAGTACAAACAAATCTTGATGTGAGAAGGAAACCAAACATAAAGAGGAAACAAGGAACAAGATACTTATCTTTTGGTAAAATGGTGGAGGCTCCCTCTTAATCCAATCTTTCAGAGGGATACCTACAACTTATCAAAATAATTAAAAAATATTCTAGCAAGACATGTTAGACCTACAAACTCTAGAAATCAAAACATAAAGGAAACCAATTTAAAACTTAAAAATAGAAGACTAAGAGGGATAAGAGAGAGGGGACTTAGTAGTATAAGTCCTTGACTTCTGATTCTTCAGTTTTGTTCTTCTTAGGTGGAGCTTCATCGACAATATTTGCATGCTCTCTTTCTCTCTTCCCATTCCTTGGATTCTTCAGACATTGATTTTTATAATGACCCATCTTATGACAATTGTAGCATTCAATCTTTGATAGGTCTACTTTCTTCTTTGGTCCTTTGGACTTCTTGAAGGTTCCCTTCTTCTTATGATGAGCAATACACGCATTTGAGGTGTTTTCTTCTTCATCCCCCTTCTTGTTGTTTACTAATGATACTCTAGCTTCTTCTTGACTGCATGCATTCCACATTTGTTTGAATGTTGGAGTATCCTTCCAATTGTTGATTCTTGATGCAAAAGCACTCCATGACTTCGATAGACCTAGAAGAGTAGTGATTATGAGTTCTTTTTTCTTGTACAATTTCATCTATTGCTTGGAATTCATCTCTGATTCTAGAAATCCTTATAAAGTAAGATACCACAATTGTTGATTTGGGGTAGCGTCGGATGTGATCTAGCCATGAAAATTGGTGGAGAGGCTAAAGCACATGAAATCTCCAAGACCTAGAAATGGTTTGGGGAAATTCTACTCGGTGAAGGAGATATTAAAATAATTAATATTTTTAATGGGTTCCTAAGTCTAAACTTAGGAAAATAAAAATATTAATGGGTATTAATATAAAACTGGGTTAGAAGGTTCTAAATGACACAGATCATGCCCAATCTAATCTTAGCCGTTGATTAGAGATGCAATCTCGGCTGTTGAAGATTCAATAGAAAAAGTATAAGAGGAGGCTTGAGGGTCAGTTGGAGATACACCAGAGTGATCAGTCAGTTCGATTTTCTAGAGCGGGGTTTGCTAAGAGAAATCAAACCAGTGATCAGAGTTGTAGCGAGGGGTAGTGAGTGCATAACGGAGAGGCAGAGATAGTGTCGGAAGACCAATTCAAAGGCAGAGAGGCAGAGGCAAGCAGTGACTGCATAGAGGGCCAGAGGGTCTGCATGAGTAATGCGTAGGTTGTTGAAGTGATGCAGAGGGTTAGAGAAGCTGCGCAGTGCACCAGGAGGCTGACGTAGAGGGTTCTAGGTTGACGCAGAGGCCAAGAGGGTTGACGCTGAGCCTTAGAGAGGTGCTAGAGAGAGTTTCATGTAGCAGACTTTCAGAATATTTGCTTTTGAAGAGAGGTATTACTGCCAGATTATTTTCTCTATCGGGTGAGCCAGTCTGGCACCCAGTTGTACTCAAGAAAATCTTCTTAATAATAAAACCCTTAGAACTGCTGCACCTGTTTTCCCAATTTGGGTTTTTTCGGGGATGATTGTCCAAAAATAATAGTGTCCTTTATGTGTTCGTCTGTTTCTTTTAGTTGATGATCTGTAGATGGTTGAGACTGCATTGTGTTTATTTCAGTATTTATATGGTTAAATAACTTTTTTAGTAATTAAACAAGTAGGCGAAATAAACTATATAGTGCAGGAAAATTTCTAACGGGTTAGACTTAGAAATTCCAACATGGTATCAGAGCATTGTAGATCACAGGAGAATTGAAGGCACCAGCTGAATCAAAGAATTTGCAGTAGAAACAACTGTCTCGAGTGACATAAGTTGTTCCTAAGTAGAGAGAAGTAGAGAAGGGGTGATGCAGATGGCCTACGTCATCAGTTTGGGCTAGAGAAGGGGCCAGCGCAGAAGCAATGAGAGTCAGAAGAGGCTCACAAAGAGCCACGTCATCCTTCTCACCTAAGTAGGAGTGACACAGTTGGTTAGTGGAGTGTTTCAACCACTGCCGGGATTGCGCAAATCCTAGAAGCTCAGTTCTTCAATTGTTGGGTCATAGGAAGCTGTGGGCAGATTGTGGAGTGTGAAGCTAGTGGGGTGTTGTTGCTGTTGAAGCAGAACAATACCTAACGAGACAGAACCAAGGTAGAAGGGAATCGCTACTTAGGCGGATTTCTAGCCAAGAAATCCAGATCAGTGTTGCAAGAGCAAAGGAGATCAGAGAGGTACGATTCGACTGTTGGCTGAAGGATTTCCAGGAGGGAAATCGAGACTCAGAGGGAGTCTAGAAGAGAACTTCCAGAAGGGAAGTAGAGACTCAGAGGAGTCGAAAAGAAGAGCAGAGATGGCAATGAACGGACTGAGGGATTAGGACAGGCTAGATAGGACATCCAACTTTGCCATCTGGAAGGCCAGGATTCTGTTTATTTTGGATAGACATCGCATCAAGGCCTTCGCCTTGAGAACTGTAGCTATCCCGGTCGACCCAACTGATAACGAAAGGTATGAGGATGCGATGGCCAAGGCAAAATGCATAAGCCTTGATGGGCTCAAGGATCATGTAGTCCAACGTATTGCCGAGAAGGAGACGACAAAGGAAATGTGGGATACCTTGAAGACATTGTATCAAGGCATTTCCGTGCAGAGGAAGATGCTACTGGAGAATTAGCTGCGGTCATATCAGATGCAGAAGGGGGAGCAGATAGATCACTTCCTCAGCAGGTTGTAGGAGATTCAGGACCAACTGACTTCCATAGGGGCCACGTCGGATCAAGAGTTAATGGTGAGGTCCGCCCTGAACACAGTCTCCGAAGAGTGGGAGACATTCGTCCAAAGCATTTTGGGCAGAGCGAATCTTCCAGGATGGGAAGAATTGTGGCAGCTCTTTGCCAAGAAGAGATCATACGACTGACCAAGATAGGAAGTAGTGGCAAAGGAGCTTGGGTCAAGAAAGAGGAGGAAGAGGATGCAACTCTGGCATCTGCGGGGCAACAAGGGAAGAGGAAGAAAAATGACCTTTCCAAGATTAAGTGCTTCAACTATGGGGAGCTAGGCCATTATGCAAGCGAGTGTCCCAGGAAGAAGAATAAGGGAGAGGCATTTGACTCCAAGGCAGCACCAACAAAGGTGGAAAAGGAGGTAGAGGATGATGACGATTGTGCCATGAGTGCTCATGTACCTCTATAGAAGAGGTGGGGAGATATCGAGCTGTAGTCAGGAGGACTACAGGAGATGAGGGGAAGGATCCTTGAGGTACCCAAACTCTTGGATCATATCCAGCTACGGGAGCCCCAAAGTGACAGTAGTAGGATGACGGATGTCGGTAGAAGCGGATGCGGATGAAGCGACAGAGAGTGCTAGAGTGCGGGGATCTGTAGCAATGTAGTGGGAGTTGCAGCAATGCGAGAGGCACAAAGGAGGTTGCAGCAGTGCAGGAAGGCATAGATGTGCTTGCAGCAGTGTGAGAGGCACAGAGTTGTGACAACGCAGAGGCAACAGAGGGAGCACATGATAGCGGGAGAGGGAGCTTCAACATTAGGAGGGTTTCTAGCCTGACAAGGATGTCAGTAGTTGGGTAGATCAGTTCCCATCGTCTCAGTAACTGAGTTGCAGTGCAGCAGTAGCAGTGGTATTGCTATGGGAAACATGATGCAACATGAGGAGAGAGGGCTATAGTGCAGATGTAGTGTTGGGAGGAAGGACTAGCGACAACACAGATGCAGAGGAGCTGCTGTACAAATGTAGTAGTGGCAGTGGTAGAGCCATGGGTAGCAGTACAGGATGCAACAATGCAGAGGATGTTGGGTAGGAAGGCCAAGCATCAACACAGGTAATGCTCTAAGACATGGAAAGATGAAGTAAGACATGAAGCTCCACCACTTTACCAATGAAACTATGTTGGCATAAGGGGAGCATTTGCAACATTGTAAGCCATATTCCAAAGAAATAACTAATAGAATAAAGAGTAATTATTAGTGGAATTGACTTTGGTAATTCTGTTAACGTACTTTGGGATGCAAGTGGATTTTCATCACTATAGCCACGTCTTTGCAAAATCCAATATTCACTTGTTTTTCATTAGACTCATTTTTTTCTGTGGATCAATCTCTAGAGTATGATCAATATGCTTTAATGATCCATGTCGACATGATGCAATGATTTCTTCTGATTGCTGCTACTTGTGTGCTCCGTTATTTCATGCCCTTAGTTGATTTCAATGCACTAGAGGTCATGGAATCTCTTGTTCTTTTGGTTTTTGGCAGTGCCCATCCTTGAATTCCTTGGTTGTAGTTGCTAAGGTTCCACTCCTTGAAGCTACATTGTATTTTTTATATTTTATATTCTTAAGAGGTAGAGAGGGAACTAAAATGGCCATTGGTTCAAATTCCCATATATTGGAAGCAATTAGTTTATGACTTACTCAGGCTTCAATTGTATTGATATTATTAGGAAACAATTGATTATGTAAAATGCTCTAGGCACCAATTTGATTATATGCAATGTAATATGAAAACCACAACATGTTAATTTAACATGACAAAACCTTGCAAAAGAATTCTAAGTTAGGCCCACAATGGTAAAACATATGACCACTTAAAAGCTACCTAAATTAAGTGTTTAGAAGATCAAGTGATGACACTTATAATGAGAGCTACTGAGATAAGAATAAATCCAAGAAAAGAAAAAAATAGTGACATCTTTGGCTATTTTGCAGCATTGTTGTCCATCTTAGATTCTTAGCCCAATAAGTCAAGTCAATTAGGTCATTATATCACCCTCTGCATGCATGCATTGGCCAATTAAGTAAAGCCTATTATGTTTTGTTACCCACCAAAAGTTGGGACCCCAGGAGAGCTTTTCTCCTATTCATCTTCTTCCAGCCAACAACCAACAACCCTTGAGAGCCACCTCGTAGCCGATGTGATGTACCACTTTATCTCTGCTCCCTGCATTAATTGTATATTTCCTCGTCCATCTGTCGAGAGCCTATGTTAGAAGGTGGACAATCTGACCCAACGATATGTTTTTCATTGTGCAATTAGGTGTTTGTGCTTGTTTTTCATTTGGGAATTTTTTTGCATGGATTATTAGGTGACTTGGAAGAAGGATGGGCTTTGACTATGGCTTTGTTCCCTCACCTTAAATGGGAACAAAAACCCTAATTTTGATAGCATGGTCTTGTTTTCTTGTTTCACAATTTTCACTCCTCTTCGCACATTACAAGCTCTATTTCACATTTTTCCTTTTTTGGTTCCATGTGACCACTGAGTCCACAAGGCTCTGGCACACCCCCTCCCCTTGTCCACACATCTGGGTCGGGCTTGGAAATGTTGCCTTCGAGGTTGATGGAGCTAAAAGAAAGTTAAAAGCATATCATGGCCACAAGCAAGAAACAAAAGAAAAAGAAAGATCATAATATGCAAAAGATGGCTGAGACATTTAATATAGCACGTGGGCAAAAGCCAAACATGAGCTCTACCCCTTATGATGATCATGGCCATCATCTTGGTTCTTAGGGCCCATGAGTGCCCCTCGCATCATAAAGGAACCCATGCACGTCCCAACCCCTCGTGGGCGATGAAATGCCCCACCTTAAGGGGTTAATAACTGCTATACATCATTCACAAAATGCTCTCATTTCCTAGAGCCTCGAGCTGTAATACAAAGAAAAATCAAGAAAAGGAAAAAGGAAAATAAAGAAGAGTGGAAAAACGAAGGTTGGGGTAACTCATATATCCATGATTACTTCCTCCTTGAATCTATATACCCAATATGTGGACTTCCTGATTATTACCATCCTTGTATCCATGGCATTTGGCCTTGAGACCCCTTTGCCCCCATCTATGTCATCATTATTCAAATACCACCTATTAATTGAAGGGTGTTCCAGGGACATGTCTTTCCCCTTAGGGGTTGGGAACACCTAATAGGATCATTTGTTAGCCACTCCTACCTAAGGGGGGTAATAGTATTACGTGATCAAAACCCCAAATTTGGAAGAGAAGCCCCATAGGGAATCTCAATCTGCCCTTAATTAACAAGCTTGGTTCACTTAGATGCACTAATGATTAATTGTACCTGATGGTGAAGATGTAGCACTAGACATTATGTGTGATTGGTAGGTGGTTTCATCATGGGTTGGGCAACTTAATTGGGGCCCAAGTCCACTAGAGGAGCATATGACACCCTACAGATGAAGCATTGAAAGCCATGGGACTCCAATCACTTGCAAAGCATCATTGCACTTCATGGGCACCTACAACTCCCCCAGCAGTTTGTGGTTTGCCCCACATTATTCATGAGATGATGCACTTGGACCAGCATGCCCCAACCAACTTAGCAATGATCGAATGGTTTGGCAGCCGATCCAAGGCCCAAATGAGGTTGTCTCGCCCTTTGAGACATGGGAGGGCTAGCACCCTACTCTGAGCCCTTAAAATTGGAGCAGATCCAACTTATTCTATCACCAAGTGACAAATTAGACCCATTTTATGCCCCAAACACAAAATTGGGGTCCACATGATGATGTGCATGGATATCTAGGGCCAACCCCTAAAGGATGATTTTTGGAGCCTTGTTGACTTAGTTTGGCACCATGAGAGCTCAACGCATGCCTCCAAGAGGCCCACATAGTGATGATGTCAGTGTTTCAAACCTCTTATGAGTTAATTTTTATGATTTCACATTGACTATGGTTGGCTTGTAATCACACTTAGTTTTTGCCCATCATTTGACAACTAAGAGGGGCTTTAGGCTAAAATTAGACTTGATTAGACATGTATAAATAAAAGAGACCTCATTTCAGTCTCTCATCATCATCACACTTGGAATTTGACCTATTAGAGGATTTTTGCACTTGTTCCTTCTTGGCTATTGGAGATATATTGGATGCATTTAGATATTTGGAAGCTATTTTTGATTGTCTTTGGAGCTACTTCTTTGGATAATGGATGGATATACTACATGTTGTCTTGTAAGTGCTTATGGTGGAATAATTTCTACCATGAAATTGTCTAATGTATGGAATTGTTGTTTCTAGGTTATGCTATTTTGTGCCCTAATTGTTGAAAATTAATTTTGAAAGGCTATCTAGTTGAGTATTTCATATGTTATTCATTGTACAACATGTAATTAAATGTTAAAAGTTGGTACCTAGGGCATCAATTTATAACCTCCTTAGAAAGGATCTAGCTTATCTATTTCATTTTTGACTCGATATGCCTAAAGGACAAGGCACCAGTCCAAGTCATTTGTGATCAATCCTAAATTTTCTCCATAATTTTCTCTCCTTAAAATAGGTCCTTTTAAGGCTAGGGCAAAAATCTAGGGCTTGTAGCGAAATTTTATGGAGGATTTTTGGTGATTTGAGAGCCTAAACATCAAGCTTAGGGTCTAGGCTACCTGTTCTCCAAGTTTGGTGGGCATTCACTCAAATTTCATCCATAAAATATCTTGCCCTAGGTGTTGCTCCAAGAGGGAAACCTTAGTTATTTTTCTCTCAACTTGAAGACTTCCTTGAAGGTTGTATGAGCTTAGTACTTGTTGAAGTAGATCATAAGAAGCCTTTTCTCCCAAGCCTTGACCTTGTGAATACCTATCACCATCGAAAAATCTCAAAACCCTAGGTCCCGTGTCTTCTTCTTCTAGGGATTTTCTTTGAGAGCATTTTGCTTCTTTGAAGTCTTGAACCATTATTGAGTCTCTCTCTTGAATGAGTTCTAGCTTGATCACTTCGTGCCCTATACCTAGCATATCTATTCTAAGTGATCTCCTTCCTATCGAGACTCTTCCCATTAGTGAAAGTTCATAAAGAGCAGGGGGTTTTGGTTGAGGTGACATTGTGCCTCTACCCAATTGTTAACACTTTGTCTAGCTCTTGCCTTGTAGGGTTTCCCTCTCCAAGGCTTGCTAGAATTTGTGCTAACAAGGTCATTATGTCATCCTCTACATGCATGCATGCATGCATCAATTCGATGGATCAAATAATCTCCCATTTGTAAGTATGATGGCAGGGAAGGACTGGTTTTGGCATATATGGATATGCCCATGTGCAAATCTAGTTCAATGAAAGGACCTAACGCAATTAGTCAATTCACGCCTCAATGATATCCTAATTTGATCTCTCATCAACACCCATGCATAAGGTCATAGTCTGAAATTGCCCTATCTGGGTCCATCTAGGAGAGATTCTTTCATGCATCCCATCCTACATTCGGTGAAGGTGGGTGGCTAGCTTTGGCTTGGGTCCGGATGATCGAGGAGGAGCCACTCAAACCTTTTTCAAGACCTTTCCATACCATATATAAATGTAGGTCTACTACAAGGGAGAGTGTAGTCGTCGCCCTAAAACATTGGATGTGGTGCCTGCCTTTGCACCAAGCATCTAAATAGAGATAAGTGACTTTATTCTAGGAGAGGAATGAAGTCAATTTATTTTTCCTACTAAAAAATCTATCTTTGGGGTAGTTTGTAAAAGAAACTTATGGGATAGATATTCTAGGTGAGTCCAAGGACCATTGAAATAATTTCCTAGGGGCTTTGAAAGGATTTATACTTCATCTCCTATTCTTTTTTTTACATGCTACCTATCTGAGACTAAAGAGTTTTGTAATATGTAAAATGCAAATGGGGAACCAGATCACCCAATTATTCTATTGTCCTAAACAACTGTCTAATTCAATATGGAAATCTTCTCTCAAGCTAAGGAATGTGTATGAATAGGGGTTACAAGCTGTCCACCAAAACTCTCGAAATGCAACTCAATGGATCTCTTCAATAACAACAGTGCTCTCTAAACATGTTTGAGCTACCAGATATAATAGATGAAGCAAAACATCACACTCCAATAGATGAAAAGGCACACATCTTGCTATTTTTTCCATTCAAATAGAGACCTTAGCCTCTATCCTAACCCTTCATCTGGCTTCGTGCAACTTACTGTCTCCTGTCTCTACTGGTCCATCAGCTTACACTAGGAACATTTACAAGATTGCAGCGTCCTTCTTTGGAAATCTAATACGAGTGGGAACAAATACAAGTAGGATCTTGTTGACACATCTACCAAATGAGGTATGGAACTCTCTCTGTTTGGCAGCAGAAACTTTATTTTGCAAGCTTTTGTTGGGTATAGTTGCCAGGCAAGTTATCATAATAGTGGTTAAATTCCCTATCTCTTAAATACATCCAAAGCCAGGAGAACGCCAATAGATCCTGGACAAGAAGAATTGGTTAAGAAGAACACAAGACAGCTCTTATACCATTATGAACTAAAACAAGTTTGTCCAATTTGAAGGTGATCCTCTCTTCCATTGTATGAAGCCATATCAAGGCATGTGATTTGCATTGCCACCTTTTCAACATAGTTAATATGGATGGAAAAGAAGATATATCCTTTTAATTAAGGGGTCAGATCTAAAACTCACTTTGGTTGTTTCCAGTTTCTTGTTTGCAAAAATTGCAAATGCAGCCATCTTTTGAATTTGAGGATTGTCTCCTTGCAGTTTATTATAGGCACTACATCAAAACATGTTCAAAGGTGGTTTTAAACATCTTTTATACCTTGCAATAATATGCTTGCAGCTAAAAGAGTTTTATCTTTGAAGCAACTGTGAATTACGATGGGAGGGAACTATGCCAGGAAATTATTAAAATGCCTATTTCCATAATGTCTGGACACTGTTTAACAATATTAAACATTAGGTAACCCGAGATCCCTATTCTGCAAAGGAGGACATTGATGGAAGAAATTAGGACAGTAATGGTTCATGGGAGGAAATGCTAGTTAAGAGTGGAGGTTGACTTTAATCAATGATTGTTGAACCCCAAATTTAGCAAAAGCTTCACTCGATGTTTTCTTTGTCACGGTTATTTCTTTGTTACTCTCTCCACAGGTATATTAATGTTAACAAGGTTGGTCTATAATATTTTATTACAAACACCTAGACAATCTGAATATCTTGTATTTTGTGAATCATTCTTCTTAGCTTTTTGAGGTTTTAAAGCTAGATAGGTGGTTTTACAAACTGAGAAATATTAATATTTGGTTATTGTATTACATGACATGATCTTTTCGTTAGTATTTTCTGAAACACTAATAGCTTGTATACGCCTTGTAAGTTCTTCACTTGGGAGGAGCCATAAAGTGATTACGTTGTTTGTATTGGTGCAGATTGGATTTCTGATATGCCAACAGTGCAAAGTTTATAAATGTTTAACCTTTCCAGATGCAAACGATGGCGGATCTTGAATTCTCGAGGAACAGTATCTTTAAGTCTATTGTGGTTTTTAATTGGCTTATTTTATCCAGGTGTATATGCTTCGTGAACAATGATAGCTATTACGCATCGCGCAAAGTATTGTATATTGTCAAGAGGTATACAATTGTAAGTGATGTATTAATGGGGTGGTCAATTCTGGTAAGAGCCTTGAAATGAAAATTGAGATGAAAAATTTAGTACAGAGGAGACAAGTGATATCAACTTAGCCATTTGATAGTTATCATCTGGAATGGTTTGATTGGTTTGTGTCTTAGGGAAAAATGAATTATAAGAAAAACAGTTAAAAGAAAAGTCAGAAATAACATTTTCATCATATATATATGAAAATTGATTTTGTTCTTGCCTCCTATATATACCATTTGGTGATGCATGGTGGTGGGCTCTTCTTAACCAATATCTTTGTAATTTTAACTTTATATCTTATCCTCCTCTAATTTATTCCAAGTATGGTATGACTATGTCAAATAAATATTGATTTGCAACATTTTAATAGCCGATTGTATAATATGGTATGAATATGTCCTTTAAATGCATTGAAGTGTGGGGAGCTAAGTATTCACTAGATTTGAACTTTGGCCCACATAGTGAGCACCCCTCCTTACCGTTCAACCATATATTTGTTGGCACAATTGAAGTAATAGAGGGTAAATCGAAGAGGTAATGGTTGGAACCTTAATGTCTCAAAATGAGTGCAATCGATAGGACTAGATGTTTATTGTACCTATGTGGCACATATGTTTCCATCTCACCATAGGTCGCTCATGGCTAAACATTTTATATGTTGTACCATTGTCTTCTTCACCACCTCAGATTGCCAAATATTTTTGTTGAAGACAAGCAACACTTAAATGGTGCATGGTGTCCACCACTACCCTTAGTATTTTCCAAAAGTGATTGAGAAATATTGAGTATGGCTCGGTAAAATGGTGCATGTTGTTTATTATTGTCTACAGTATCTTCTAGAAGTGTGAGAAATTTTGTGCATAAATTGGTAATTTGTGATGTATTATTACGTTATGTAAATATAAATTTAAATATTCGGCGATTGTTCATTTTAGAAAAAAATGTCTTACCATCTTGTTTCAATTAGTTAATTATTACACAAAATTAATTATAGAAAAAGTAATAAAAGGACCCACACATTTTTTATGGGTTATTTTTAACAAAAATATAAACTTTGTTGGAGAATTAATTATTTTTGTACTTTCTCAATTTATTTTTTATTTTTATTTTTATTAATTAATAAGATGTTTCCAAATTAACAATTTAGTTAAATTGATGGTTTTTTTGTTAGGAAGCTTTATATTAAGGCAAAATAAAAAAATACATATGATAATTGTTTTGTGATGCTAATGGGTTACCATTGGGAAACTATGTTGAAAAATGTGTAACTACGTTCAGTCTTCATAAATATGAAATGGATTTTTGATTCTTGCATTTTGTAAAATAAAAGAAAAATTATTATTGTTATTTTTGAGCATGAGTTTCATGCTCAAGGTCTTTTATTTTAGAGGTCAAGCACTCATTTAGTGCTTTTAGGGTTTGTCATAGGTCAAGAGGTCAAAAGAGTCACTGTCATAAGTTGAAGACGCCTTTGGGCACATTGTAACTTGTAAAAATAATTATTTTCGTGTTTGAAAGTGTCAAAATACCCATCAAGACCACGTCGGTCTGGGAGCTAAGAAGTCGACCTATTTTGAGGAGCCATGTCCACCTTAAGAAGCCTATATAAAGGAGGGAATTCGACCTTTTGGGACACATTCACTTCTCACTCATTCAAGTGAAAGAGAAGCACAAGAAGGCTAGCAAAAAAGGAGGATGAAGAAAAGAAGCTTCTAGGTTAATTCTCTCTCACACGGGCGAAGAAGGAAGGCTAGGGTTTGCTGCTTCAAGGTCGAAATTCTCTATATGCTAGAAGAGGGTTGAAATTGTTGGAAGAAGGGCCTAATAGGTCACCTACTAGCCCTAGACAAGGAAGCAAGGCAAGTGAAGTTGTTGGGAGGCCTTGGAAGGCTAAATTTCACTCACACGTGTGGGTGCAGTAGCAGTTGTAGGGGGCTGAAAATTTTAGATCTGCAATAGAGGCAGGTTGGAATTCTAACGCTGAGGGTCGAAGTTGTGCTGTTGGAAGAGATTTGACTAGGTTTGGATTGGACAAGGGAAGCACATCATATGGAGAGGCCAGAATTGGCCTTGGAAGGGTATTGGTCTCGGTTTAGAGGTCTTGGAATTTGTCAATTGAAGAATCTATAAGAAGAGAAGAGATTTACGAGTTTTCCTTTCAAGTGGAGAGGTTTTGGCCATAGCTTGCAGCCTATATCTTGTGTTCTTGCGTATGATTGTTCTTCTTGTTTTGATATATGTTTGATGATATAACAAACATAATAATAAGAGAAGAAGCTAATAAGTACGAAAAGGTAAGAAGATATCACAAGCTGTTATCATAGATAGAGAAATCATCTTAACTTTTGCTCTATAGATTTCTCAACAAACTAGACCACTAGCTAAACATTAATTGTTTTGCTAGAAAAAATTAACATTGACTACTAACTATATATGCTTTTACATACCAAATTTAGGCTACCTTCCCTACCTGCTTATTGGTGATATTTAAAGACTACCATAAGATAACTGTAAAACAACAATAACAGGATAACCATATAGACTGGTAGTTATTAGGGAAACATGTTGCACCTTGTCTAGTTAGTTGGGGAGTTCACCTAAATGGTTTCAGGTGGAAATGCTTCATCCTATGAGTCATCAAACTCAATGTTGGCTAACTATTCTGCCAATACATTGATTTTTTGATCCACTTGCCAATATGCCTCTAAATCTCGTCCAGTTGGAATTGAGTTTCCTGTTGAGCTTCTGATCTTTCACTCATTATTTTGCCCATGATAGTCTTGACTTGCCATCATACATCATTTACCTTGAAGTAGCGTATTAGATGGGAATAAGTGGAACTTGTATTCAAAACTCAGTTACCAACATGTTCTAGTGTATTAGAATTTGAAATAAATCTCCTCCTAATTTTGGCGCCCTCTTTCGCCTCAACAATCTATCTCTGAACCCCTAGTGGGGTGCAATTGAAGTACCTATTGGTGGTCTGCTTAGCGGCTTGACGAGCATGTAGGTGGAGGTTACCTCATATGACTTTTGATTTATATGACCTACAACACCTTGGCCCTCTACACTCCTTAATCTCCCTCTATGTCCTCGTGGCATGATTGGAGAGTATTTTGTTTTGGTCACCTTGTCAAAAATCATACATGGATAATGGTCATTATGGTGTTCAAGTAGTTAGTTCAAGTACCAAGTGGCCTTCCCAAAGCCCTTGCAATGAACTAGACTAGAATTTTGTTCACCACAGCTGAAGGTTCCCTCTCACAAAGGTTAAGACAATGATTATCTATAAGATAACATAAAGACTTTGTGCCTCCCTTATCCTCCCATTGATAGCTCAGAGGTTTTAAATGATTGACTGGTGTTGAACAGGTGGGGTAAAGATGAATTTCTCCTCTAAATTCGATACAAGACCCAAGAAAGAAACAAGCAACCACCTAGACTAAAAGAAGGAACAAATTTCCCAGGAGGATGATAGTATCAATTCACTAATCGACCCACTCTCCAATATATTGACCATACCAAATAACAGTAGCCCTCTAGAAAACTAGAGGAAAAAGACAATGGAACACTGTCAATCTTAACAATAAGGTATACAAATTTAAAATTACCCCCTGTACTTGTAAATTGAGCCGACTCAAACGAGGTTCCCTTCTCCAAGATCTTAGATACCGTTTCTAGAGTAGAGATAGGTAACTATTCACAGAGTTAAGATATCAAGACTTAAACCCAAAATTTTCGCTACCACGGAAAAATTGCAGTGACTTCAGCACAACTCTTGTTCTTAGCTTTGCATGCAAACATTGTATAAAAAGCTTCACAAAGATGGTAATTATCCTTCTTGTACCACCTATTGTCGCCCAAAATGTACACCTAAGGCACAACGCTCAGGGTAGGGGTTTCCACCTATTCTATACTCACTCCATTTAATCTCTCTCTTAGACAAGCTATGGGGGGTAGTCCCTAAAGATGGATGAAAGAGGAAAACTTGTTGGAACAACAAGTTCTAGGAGACTAAGGGCAAGGCAAAAACTTCTCTATACAACCTCATCTAAAGTTAATTGGAAAGCAAGATTATGATTATTGAGCAAGGTGAATTATAAGAGATAGATTTGATCAAATCAATATGACACTTAATGAGATAGGGAGTGAGAGATCAGTGCCTTAATAATAATGCTCAAATAAAAAATAAAATACTAGCACAAAATGAACTATATCTCAAGTCACAAGACAAACAATGTTGCAAGACAAGGTTAGTATGAGAGATCAAAAGATTACAACAATTGGATATATGAGAAATAAGAGATTAGCTCGCACTTCAAGTAAAATGTTATTCAAGAAACAATAAACTTGAAAATGACAAGTACAACAATGTAAGATTCACAATTAAATGAGGGACATTTTTTTTTATTTCCATCTTTGTTGGAGAGCTCTGATGGCGGCTCCCATGGAGTTTAAGGGGCCCAACAACCCTGAATAAGATGGTCTGGACATCCCTCCCGGTTTGCCTGACCTCTAACTACCTACCCCTCCCAACCCCCTGCAACCCTCAACCTTTCACCTCGTGGTTACCCGATCCACTACGGCTCTTCATCTGGTGGTTACCTGGTTTCCACACCGTCCCTTTTTTTGTTACCTCGACAATAGTCTTTCCACCGATCGTTTACTGTCAGTTACTATGTAGTTGGACGAGGTAGACGATGAGGAGGACCCTCATCCCATGGAGGTCATATGGGCTCACCAACGCTCTGTGTCGGGCTCTGGTCCTTTTGCTGCAACCCTGCGCCCCCTGTCAGCTGTACCTTTTGTCCAGGCACGCCCAGGTTCTTCTGCGCCTCATCCCCCGTCCTCGATTCACATCGACGATGCCCTTGGTCTAGATTGCCCCCCGTTGTCGCCGGCTACCTTAGAACTACTTGGAACCTACCTTCAACCCTCGCCCACTTTCGACGCTCCCTTACCTCAACTCCCCCGTATATCCACTCCGCATTGCACCCCGTCCACCTCTCGCATCCATTCGTCTGGGCTTCCCTCACTCAATAACCTTGCCCTCTCCAGTGCAACCCTAAATCCTGGCGGCCCTAACCCTAACACTCCTATTCGCTTTGGCTGCTTCAGTTCCCCAATACCCAACCCTAAATCTACCCCTTCCACCCCCTAGACTGTAAATCAGGGTTGTTGTGGTCTCCTCAAGGACTACTCGATTGCGCGACGCTTGGACAAGTCTAGGAAAGGCAAGTGCCTGAAAACAGTTGACAAAGATATTAACCTAGCATTGGGTGAAGACATTTCGATGGGTGAAGTCGCAGAGACTGCAAAGAAGGTACTGGTTGGTCGTGTGCGTGGCAGAAACTACTTTGTTGACTGTCTTCGCTTATCGACCACCGAGATCTGGGGCTCCTTGCTAAAGGAACTACCCATCATCCCGGTACTGGCTTGAGGATGGTTTGCCTTGCGTTTCCACAGGGAGGAATACAGAGACTGGATTTTATCTCAGTTTTGGCACATAGAATTTGCTCCGGTCCTGCTCAAGAGATGGGATCCACTCTTCGACCCATAGAGGGAAAAACTGGGAGCTGGGCCGATCTGGGTTTGCTTGCTGGGCCTTTCGATGCAATTTTGGACCCCTGTGGTCTTCAAGCGCATTGGAGACACTATGGGCACATACCTGGAACATGATCGATCCTTTGAGAAGACTGGAATCATGACAATGGCGTGTATCCTGGTACATTTGGATACAAGGTAGGGGCTAGAAGAAAAGATAACCCTCCATTAGAGACATTTCTTGCATTGACATAACCTTAACTATGAAGGTGTTCCATTTCGTCGCAGAAGATGCCATAAGGTCGGTCACCTCTATAAGGACTGCACTCTGATCACTCCTTCTATACAGGAAGCTACAAAAGGAACGAAGCATCGTCAGTCGGAAGACTCGATTGTGGATGAGCATCCCACAGGTCTAGATCACTCAAAGGTTGTGGATGAAGACACTACACAACAAACCAGTGCTCCACAGATACCACATATATCCCCTCCATTGACTCGATCCCGCTTTGCTGCGGAGGCTGCTCCTACATTGGGTAATACTTCTTCTCCCCCTCCCGCTGCTCTGCTTTTTAATAATTTAAATGCATCTCTGGTTTAGTTTGCATCCATCTCTTGCATGATTACCCCCATCAACTGTGCAGTTTTACCCCTCTCCCCCATTTTTTCCACCATGCCACTGATGGTCCATGAACATAATCACCTCCATAATCCTCCCTATTGCCCTACTGTCTCAGGCTCACACTCCTACAACCTCCACTCCTGTCAACTGACAAACCCTAATCTGCTGGGTCTGGGTATCCCTCCCCCCTCCATAGAGCTCAAACCCACTTGGGGCAGACCTTCAAAGATTGTCAAAGCCATAAAATCCGCAGGGGTTGATGTGGCCCAGGGTTGCCAAAACACCATTGAAAGGGCACTTAGAGCAACTGACACCATTGACTTTGTTCCCTAATGAAGTGGATTTCATACAACTATAGGGGTTTGGCTTGCCCCTCCAAAAAATTGGCCCTCAAGTGACTCTTGCATTGTATACCCTGTGACATGATACTACTCTAGGAAACCCTCGGTCCATCTGAACAAATTGTTAAGACCCTCCAAGCCATCTTACGAGACTGGCACCTCTAAGCTCTGGATGCAATAAGAAGATCTGGGGGTCTAGCCATTGGGATAAATCCTTTAACTATAAAGGTGATATCCTCATAGGGAGGCCAGGGCTTCTCGGGCATGGATATTTTCTCGCCAGAATTGGGCAAACAGCTCCGTGTCATGGGCATGGACATTTTCTCGCCAGAATTGGGCAAACAACTCCGCATCATTAATATTTATGCCCCAAATCAAAATAGACTTGCCTTCTGGCAATCCTTTCTGGAAAATCCCTTGATCAACAAATCTACTATTCTAGGGGGAGACTTGAATTTCTCCACTGGACATGAGGAATCCTGGGGACACAACTCGCAGCTTGATCCCCTTTCTAAACAATTGAGCACCCTCCTGGAACAATATGGACTCATAGATGTCCCCATGAACAAAAACATGCCAACATGGCATAATAGGTGGACTAGTGAAGCTTCCTTTGGCTAAAGGCTAGATAGATACCTCATTTAGGAAGACCTCCTTCTTTCCCTCACCATCTTCAGGCAATGGGTGGGATCGGGGGAATATTGGATCACTGCCCCATTTACCTGGAAGTGGCTGGAACAACCAAAATGACTAGGGCGCAATTCAAATTTAACTCCACCTGGTTAAAGGACCCTGACTACATCAAGATGATCTCGGATTTTTGGCAAGCTCAGCCTCCACCCATGGACCAGAGAAAGGCTGAAGGGTGTTGTAGAAACCTGAGACAACTCAAGAAATTAACCATTGAGTGGGCAAAGGAAAAAGGCTAGGGATGAACACAATCTGGTTGACATTAAATCACAGTTTGCCTCCTTAATGGATGAAAGTGGACAAGGTTTCACATACATAGAAGCTAAGCTTCATCTAGTAGATCTGGAGTCTCAGAGATCTAAGATTCTACTTGATTGGGAAGAAACACGGAGACTCAAAAGTAGGGCTATTTGGCTCCAAGCGGGAGATGGCAACATAAATTTCTTTCATAAATATGCAAATGGAAGGAAAGCCAACAATACCATCTCACAGATTCCCTCAGCACTGGATCAGATTGCAAACACACACCCTCAGCTTGCACAATTGGGTATATCACATTTCAAGCAGCTCTTGAAAGCCCCGCAAGGAACATCACTTGCTGAACTCATCAATGTTGCAGGCCATTTCCATGGATTTGTGGAACCTGATGGGATGGAAGACCTTATCAAACCAGTCACCATGGGGGAATTCAAGAGCACTCTCAAGTGGTTCAAAAAGGACAAAAGTCCGAGACAGGATGGCTAGCCTGTGGAATTCTACCTTGCCTTCCTTGACATCATGGGACCCAATCTGCTAGGGGTGGTGGAATAAAGTCAGATCCTCGGCTGCATATATGCCCCTATAAACTCTACCTTTATTGCCCTCATCCCTAAATTGAATTCCCCACTCTCCTACAATGACTTCCATCCTATATCCCTCTGCAACTGTCTCTATAAATTTTTTGCAAAGATCATTGCAAATCGCATCAAGCCAATCGTATCTGAACACATCTCACAGGACCAATTTGCCTTCCTTCAACATAGACAAATCCATGAAGCCATCAAATATGCCCAAGAGGCCCTCCACTCCATCAAGCTGAAGAATTTGAAAGGGGTGTCGCTTAAAATCAACCTCTCAAAGGCTTTCGATAAGGTTAGTTAGTTATATCTAAGAATGATACTCACCCATCTGGGGTTCCCACTGGTATTCATCAGATGGATAATGGGATGTATTACCTCAGTTTCCTTTGCAATCCTAATTAATGGGTCTGCCTCCCTAACCTTTTTGGTGGAGAGGGGAATCAGACAGGGCTACCCCTTATCCCCCTTACTTTTCCTTTTGGCTATGGAAGGACTGAGCAGACTGATAGCAACAGAGAAGAGCGCTGGGAGGATTCGGGGCCTCAAGATCTCGGAACAATGCCTTATAACACATCTGCTATTTGTTGATGATATTCTCATATTCCTAGATGGGGGAATACAGGACATCATCTCCCTCACTGAAATATTGAAGCTTTTTAGTGCCGCTACAAGCATGGAAATAAATGGGGAAAAATCTACAATTTCCTTCTTTGACTCTACACAACAAGAAACACAGCTAGCAATACAAAATTTCCACTTCCAAACCTTGGCAATGAAGGATGGACTGAAGTACTTGGGCTTCAGGATCAAAGTAGATAGTTATAAAATTACAGATTGGACTTGGTTGATTTCCAAGGTGGAGAAAAAATTAAATAATTGGAGCCACCGCCTACTCTCCAGAGCTGGTTAGCTGGTGCTTATCAAAGCAGTGCTAGAAGCAACCCTAGTTTTTTGGATGTCCTTGGCTTAGATCCCCCTGGGGATTCTACATAGAATTCACCGAGTCTACAGTCACTTCCTAAAAAATGGGGTGGTTGGGGCTTAAAACATCTACCTGCTTTCGCTTAGGCAGTGGTAGCAAAACTCTTGGGGCCACTAGAAAAGGCTAGATGGCTCCCTTGAAACTTTTTGCTGCCCTCAAAATCCATAGTCGTCCAGGCTAGGAGGCTTATCTCGACTTTCATAAAATGATTTCCTTCAAAATTTCAATGGGATCAATCCTGCAAAAATATATACAAATAGATCCAAACCCAAAATTGATGCCTATCTTCAGATCTACAAAATAAGCACAAGAAAACCCAATGAATATATATGAGACATAGAAATTATGTACAAGGTTATTAGAAGATATATACACAAGATCTATTCACAAATTTACAACGATAAGCTCTTTAAATAACAAATCTATCCATTAAAGCTCTAAAATAAGCTGAAAGTTTTTCAAGATAATTAAGATTTCGATCTAGAGCAAATGGTAAGGAAAAACCCTTTTCTTATTTCGAATGATAAGTCTTCAAATGACCCACTATGGTTTCTTCAGCTTCTATTCTTGAATAGCAACCGAGAATTTCCCCAAGTATCCAATATCTAATCAACAATATTAGTTTCTACACATTTGAAAGATAATTGTTAGATCCACAGATATTTGGATAACAGAGTGATAGAGGATTCTAAGGGTTTAACCGAAAATCATTAGATCTGCTCCACCTAGTGTGTTTCTCCAAATCTAAACAATGATGCAAGGTAACTGTACACTAATGAATCTTCAAGAGCTAATGGAAATAAAAAATTTAAAACACTAGTAGAACATTAAGCACAAGAGATCAGGAAGATTATACCATATAACTGAAAAATAACACCATAACTTTAACCCAAAGACTTATTTTATTGCTCAAAAAAAAAAAGAAAGAAGAAGAAATATTACAAAGGTAACAGAGCTTCACTTGACCAAGAGCTCAAGATTTTACATGATGTTACAATGAGGAGCTTAGAGCTTTCTTATATAGAAAAAATGAAAGCACGAGAGCCTCAAAGTGGAAAAAATGACTAGTTGATTTGATCCATGGCTTGATCTTCCTCAAAATAATTAGATCCCTTGATTACTGCTGCATATATCTCTAAAAAGTTTTCGGCCTCCTTGATTGATGTGTTAGGTGGACCAATCTTTGACCTTGGGATGGTTTTGGACCACTCGAAAATCTTCAATTTTTTTTTTTTTGGAATTCCCTCATTCAAAATAACCACTTGGACCAAAAAAATTGATTTCCTTGAGAAAATATTTTCCTTCTAGTTCAAAGAATGTTTTGTGGGTCTTTTCAGCCTTGGAAATGAGACTTCTCTCATTTTAATTTTTTGACTAATTTCTGGCTAGTTATTTTCCATTTTTTTCCCGAAAATAATAAAATGACTCTAGAGGGGTTTAAACATATTTTTCCACCCTCAAAGTGTGTCCATGTAGAAATTTTAGAAGTTGAAGTATAATTGTGAGTACCCACACCCCCTAGAACCTCTATAGGAAATACTTTTTTACATCCTTACATCAGATATTACATAGAAAATCCCATACAAAGGGGGAATTTTGACAATACAAACATGATCTCTAGACTCAACCAAATTCTACGACACTTTACAGATGATCTAGTATGATAATTTACATACACTATACACTGGTACTCACATAATACCTTACCATCAAGCCCCACTATAGCTTTGGGGCATGCTTGGAAGAAACAATCTACCAATTATAAATGTTTAAAAACACAGATAATTGGTGGAGGAAAAAAAACTCCCTAGCAAAAATCTTAGGTTATTTATATGTTTCACATGGCTTCATAAACATACTAGAATCATTTTTACATCAAGGCCCGCAAGATCGCAAAATTTTCGTTACATTATGATGATGAAAAGCTGTAAGATGATGGTGAAATTTGAAAAAATCGTGGCTATTCTTCACTGTACTCTGTTCTAGGGGTGGTTGACACATGAGTGGTCAACATCACCAATGTTTCCCTTCCTCTCATAATTGCAATTTCTCACCATGAAAACAATAGTTGTCACCTCCATGATTGAGTATGCCTTCATTGCAAAAGTTTTCATCACCACCCAAACTAGCCATATGAACCCCATGGCCAATAGAACCTCCCACGAGTTGAACTAAATCAACATGACCCACATTCTCTTCTGTATGTAGGCACTAGATGATAAATTATGATCACCACATCCGCCTATCATTTGGAACCTGATGCATTCACACATGTATAATGACCACCCAATGTTGGGGTGGAATGTCTGCAAGCATGAGTTCTCGACATTGCGTCCTAAGAGTTTCTTAATAGAAGTCAACCTAGTTTGAATCCAAGATGTGTGCTCCCATAGTTACCCTTACATTTTCCAATTTATCTGCTAATTTATTCCCTATTCTCCTAACATGTGAAGGGTTACAATTGGAGTTTGAGCTAGTAGCAGACTAACTCACTCCGGGTTTCCCTCTAATCACTAGCTTTTGGCCTCCTTAGAAGGTGTTGTCCCATTTTGTAGTTTCTTTACCATTGAGACAATTATTTGAGAGTCCCCTTCTATCACAATTTTGGTTAATCCTTTGCTTATAAGAACTCTTAGGCCATATTCTAGCACAGGAACATATATTGCATTGTTGTTCTCAATACCCACGAAATGTGAAAAAACATGAAGGGCCCTTCCTTGATCGTCTCTGAGGATTCCTTCGAAACTGGTCAAACGTAGGTTTCCTTTGGAGGTCCCATCGATGTTGAGCTTGACATTGCTAGCAAGAGGAAGAGACCCACTTTATAGGACTATTGCATCTTTCTTCTGAAGAGTTGTTGTGTCCTTCAAGTTTCCTTGCCAATCTTGAGTGAACCACTTTACAATTATGATAGACTCCCTAATGACCTTGCATATGCTTATCCATACCTATTCTAATGATTACTTAATATTTTTGAATATTCTTTATTTCACTTTGTAAAATTTTCCCATATTATAAAACTTGGCAAGAATATCTGCCTTGTTTACTATAATGTTATTTAAAGCACTACCCTCCATTCGGTAATGGGCTTGTTGATATTACCTCTTACTCTGTCTAATTTCCGGAAAGTTAAAACACCTTTATGTAGAGTTTGGAAGTGTAAGGGCATGCATATAACCAATGGTCCATTGTTTCCTCCTTTGATTTGCAAAGATGAAAGTATGAGGGTGCATGATATGCCTTTTTCCTTAAATTGTCCCATGTGAGAATTTTCTGATGTGAAACTTTACAGAGAAAATTTGTTATTGTCAATTAGTGTTTTAGATTCCAAATATTTTTCCGTATTTTCTCTTTAGGGAGGTCATCACATCCTATTAAAAGATTGCATGTATCCTTCCAATTATAAATACCTTTTGACTTGTATCCCCATCGTAGTTTGACATATCCTCTTTGGATTTTTATGTGCCTTTATTTCAATTTGGACCAAAATTCTTCTAATGCCTCTGTGTTTCCATTATATTGCCATTGCTTCTTGTTCCTCCATTCCCTCAAATATTGGAGCTCCTTGTTTCTTTGCTAGTATTGTGCCACTTTTGTTTGACAATTATTGGTCATCCAAGCCATTAGTTCTTGGAGGTGGTTGTTTTGCTACAATTTAGGTAGCCGATTCCAAGAATATTCCCAAAATAGGGCAATTTGTCCTTCTCATATCTCCTAGAACTCGTGATTCTATATAAGGTTTTTGTTTTCCCAAGCCATATTCCAAATTTGTGAACCCTTTAGATTTCCCTCTATTTTGATTGGATCTTGTCCCTCCACTTTCAATGTGTATTTCCTGCGCCATAATTTTCTCCATAAAGTGATGGGGATGGTGAGCCATTTCCACTAGGTGTTGGCTATTGAAACAGACAAGTTTTTACTTAGCGGAATATTAAAAATATTTGAAATATGTAAGTATCCATTTATAGGACAAGTAATATTTATATATAAGAATGTACATTTGATATGATATGATTGGTTACAAATGAAAATCCTGATTATATACTAGGCAATATTCCCTTTCATGAATATACATGTTCTTTAGGACATGTCTCTTCAATATATTAATCATTTTTAACTATTAACTATTTATATTCAGGACATTGCCTTCCCCTTTAGAATTTTTTTTCCTTTAAAGCTTATTGATGTAAATGCTTGATATCTTTTTCTATCTCGTAATGTCTTACTATCTTTCTCAAATTTTGGAACTGTCATCTTCAATGATAGAAGATGACACGAAATTCTAAGTGTGGTACAAAATTTTCGCATAGTGAAATGATCTAGCCATCCAAAATTAATCTTTTGTGGAATCTTGCAGTTACTAGAAGCTTGGGATGGATTGATTGCATAAGACTAGATTATGATGACATCAATATTCTTTGGAATATAAGTCACTTGTTTCGGGTCTAAGTGATATGGATTTGTAGACTGGTTGAGATGTCTTCTTCTATGATTTGGGTGTCAATAAGGAGTTCTTGTGATTTGATTTCCCCTTATCTTGTTTGTGGCAATTTATTAATTTACTTGAAGTATTCAATTTCCTCCACATATGGAAGTTACTTGGTTAATTGCTAAATCTTCACTTGAAATTTCCATCGTTTGAACTGCAACACCTAAATATGTTTTTACATCAATTGGTTTTTCGTCTTCTTGAGTTGTGATATTTACTAGATAGATATTTGTTCCTTTTTCTTCAACTTGCATTGTTACATCTCTTGGCCTGATAAGCACCTATCCATCCTGGAAGCTTCCATGGCTAAGACTAAGAGCCAATTCTTGGTTATCCTTAGAAGATACAATATGTTTTTCATCTCTAAAGGGCATCCTAACTCCAATTAAAATTTAATGGTTCAGACTCCCTATACACCATACTTATTTTTGTTTCTAAGCTCTATATGTGGATCTGAGTCATCTTCTTATAAATTCGTGAAAACTTCTTGTGCTCCCATCATGTGATGAGAAGCACGACTTTCCATGAATTGGGCACACTAGGTTATGCCAAAAAGGAAAGACACCAATGAGAACTCCTCAAATCTTGTAGTAAACTCATTTACTTAAGTATTCGCAAAAGATGCAACTTATTGTGCCTTTCCCTTACCCTTGTTTTTTAGACACTGGACATACTGACCACTCTTGAGGCACGCAAAGCATTTCACTTGCTCAATTATTTCTTCTCTTTATACTGTGAAGTAGACTCTCCACTTATATCATTCTTGACCTTCCCTTTGCCTTTCCTTTATTGACTAGCCAAAGCAAGTTTCTCAAAATCACCCCTATGATGGCCTTATGACAGAGATTGTTTTTGAATATATTCTTAGATGAAATCATCCCAGAATCCATCCCGATTAGGAAGTTGCTCTTGTGCCACAATTCCCTTGATTAAATGAGCCCATGGATTAATGAACCATTTAGGGCCATCCTTACCATCTCTTCATCTATCACAATCTCACCAACTATAGCCAACTCATCACAAACCTATGTGATTTTGGTGAGATAATAGGTCACAGTATTTGATCTAGTCATCTTGGTGTTCTTGAGCTTATCTCTCAACACCATCTTCTTATTGGTGTTATTACTCTGATAAGACTTTGTGAGAGCCTCCCACATATCCCTTATTGTATTCTTCTTGGATATGCGAGGAATTACATGATCCTTTTGTCCAGAAATCTAGGGGCAACTAGTTAGGTGATTTCTCTTACTTTGATAACCGCTTGTGATATATTTTACTTAACTTGAGTAGCTTCTTCTTTCACTTGATTATATTTATTGTTATTATCATCAAACAACTACCAAACAATAAAGAATAATGAGACAATAGGACACAACATATAAGCTATTATTCAGGGCCAAAACCTCTCCCTTTGAGAGGAAAACCCACAAGAACTCTTCTCTTCTTATATAAATTCAATTGACGAATTCCAAGACCTATGCCGCTTGACCAAGGCCCCTCCAAGACCTAGTCAAACCTTTCCTATTCTTGCCAAGTCAAACCAAGTCAAACTTTCCTTGTAGCTACTACAATTTCTTCTTCAACCTAAACTTTAGACTTGTAACCTTAGACTGCAACTTCAACTTGCAATTTTTAGCTCCTACTGCATAATCCCCTATCCTTCTTCTTCGCTTGGACAACCCTCTCTTCCTTGATTATTCAACTAGAAAAATTGACTTATTGTCACTGAAATTTCAGCTTGTTTTTCAACTTGTCCTTACTGCAGCAAGGTGATGCCCTAGATCTCGCACGTGTGAAGAGATGTAACCAAAAATAGATCCAAAAGTTTCGATTTTATTCTTCTTGTTTCACCTCCTCTTTCTCGCTCTTCTTTATGTCTCCTTCTTGCCTTGATCAAACTTCTTATTACTGGATGTCTGTCTCTTTGTGAGGCTGTATGCTTCTATGTATAGGCTTCTTTGATTGCCCTAATAGGCTGATTTGTCCCTCTAGGTAGGCCAACTTTCTCCTTTTGAAGGCCGACTTGTTTGTAGCGCTATGACAAAGTCTTCGAGTGTCTTTGACTCTAAATTTGACTCAAATAAATTTTCTTTAAAATATGTAACATGCCCAAAAGGATCTTCCATACATGAAAATGACTCAATTTGACTTGTTGACTCAAAGACAAGCCCTAGAAGCACTCAATGGGTGCTTGACCTATAAAACAAATAACCTTGAGCATGAAACCCATGCCTCAAGAATAAGAATAATAATTTTATTTTCCTCTTTACATCAAATACATAAAATCATGATTATGTATGTCATTATGAAGATTGAACCTAGTTACATATTTCAACACTTCCTCTTAACTAGGGAGGTATTCCTAATCTATACAAGGTACTTGGACATTCTCAAACTGAAGAATTCTCATAAGAAGAGTCATATTGGTAAGCCATCTCATAAGCTACTTCCTCAGCTTATGCCAAAGCATCTCATCATACTAACCAACATTGTCACATAACAAGGCCTTGACTGACATCTCTATCTCTCCACAAGATCAGAGCACGATGTCGGTGGGACCAATGACTGATAAATACCATCATCATTGTCTCTCAAGGCACTTACCCCACCTGGGTGTTCACAGGGTATGTCCTTTTAGGAAAATTCCTATCTTGGAATAACACATCCTTAAGTTTCCTCTTCGACTACTCTTACCTATTAGATGCCCTACCACATCCTCAAAGAGTATTAGAATCAATCTCATATTCTTACCCAATCCTCCATTCTTTCTTCACAATATGAAGACAAGAATGATGTGTCTACCTCTCCCTCCCAACTGGGGAAGATATGCTCATTCCTATAAAAGGAATATCCCCAAGATCCCTCTTACCCAGTGACTTGTCTAAGCTCTCTCTTAACTCGGGACTTGTTACCAACAATAACTATATTCTCTTTGGTGGATATCATGGTACTGTCAGCTGCTTGTAGGGCTCCTTTCAATGTCATGAACTTCATCTTCTATATTTTCTTCGTAGGGAATCGACCATCCATCACTTTCCTTTCAACAAACCATAGTGTTGAACCAATAGTCATGTCATCCTTCTTTGCATCGGAAAGTGATATTCTAGTACACATTTGGTTTTTACTCACATAGGTACCTCTTCCAAGTCATGTTTCTTTCAGGATTTTCCATTGATTATCATGAGTACTAGTTGTAGGTGACATCTACAAATCTCTTTCGGTAGCCTTGTTTCAACCCAACCATATGTTATTAAAAAATAAAAAATGAACATCAAATCAAAGTTACCTTTTATGATGGCATTTCATCATGACATCTACTTCTTGCAAGATCAACATCCTGCACATTTGTAAACACATCTCCAAGACTTTAAATGTCAAGGGTCTCCTTCCTTCACGGAATTTATCAAGGTCATCTTACCTTCTATATGAAAATGTTATAGCTAATTCTTCTAGTTATCAGATGTTAATCACTTACCTTATCTCACATCACTATATTTTCATCTTTCATGAAATCTCCTTCTTCTTCACATATTTCTCCCTAGGAACTTCTATACATGGTTCCTTCATCATTTCAACCACCTCATATTCCATATGAGGACATATTATGTTGACCTCATCTTATCAATATGTGAACTAGTTTAAGGTATATGCCTTTATGCAAAATTTTAAAAGAATAGATCCTTATTTTTTGATCATGCTCATGAGACAGAGCATTCAACCATGCTATCTGCAACTATATGATGACATGAATTAATCTATCAAATACATACATACCTCTTTTCTCCGTTTGGTCGTCTAGACTACCTTCGATGACTTCCTTTCCTTGCTTGAAAGTACTTCAATCATATTTACATGTTGCACTCCTTTGCCACCATACCATCATCCTTCTAAAAAATGGATCCTACACAAGGTGAATTATCAATGAGACATTTTCTTCTTCCAAGTAGAGGTGAATCTTCTAATTAATATTCCAATGGAGGATATTGATTATCCTCATCATGCAAATACTCCTTCCTAATGATGATGACGATGATATCTCTTATCATGCTAGATGAATTTCTTCCAACCATATATACTACTAATTATGCTTTCAATGAGGTACCATGAGCTATTTCCTTTCCATCATAATGGCTGCTACAACCATGTAGCTTTCTACTTTAGCTATCATTTCAAGCTTCTATAATGATGTCATGGACTCTTTTCTGCATCAATTGAATGCTTCTAATATGATGCCATTTTCTAATATATTGCAGCATATCATACTTACAATGTTTCTTATCTTGAAAACTATGGTAGAGGTATTTTCACCTCCTACTTCTCCTTTCTATGTACTTGAGAGATCTTAATACTAAAGATATATCCCTTCCTTCTTGTATTTCTTCTCATCAGGTGCTTCTACTTCTTTGGTAATATGGGCTTCATTCCTTTCCTTTCCTTTCATGTTTTCCTTCTTGATTTTAGGACAATCTCTCTTGAAATGACCATATTCCTGACATCCATTGCATTGGATCTTTGGCATATCGATCTTCTTTGTTAGGCCCCTATACTACTAGTGTAACCCCTTATTGTTATTAGTACAACCCACTTATTATATTGATGTACCCATGTAGTGCCCATATTGTTACTATTGTGCCCCATAGAAGCCCACTATTGTTATTATGTGCCCTTACATTATTATTGTTATGTCGGCTCTGATTATGTTATGACCCCTTAGACTCCTATATATAGAAAGAGGAGGTCCTTTTCATTTGTATCATCCAAGAATTGGATCATTAAATATAATGTAAAGGAGGTTTCCCCCTCGAAGAGGCTGAAATTCTAAGGCATTGATCTATCTTTCTATCTTTTCTTGAGCTGGTTTCATAACATTTGGTATCAGAGCTTTGGATTCTAGGGTTTCGCTGCTCCAAACAAGCCATCGCGGAATTTTCGCTACAACGTTTTTTCTGCGACGTTTCAGATGCTAAAAAAAAAAACCCATTTGAGAAGACATCATGCTGAATCGCAGATCCACCTTTCAGAGCTTTTCGCTCTATATTTGTGGAGATATGATCTGAGGAAGTTGGTCTTTTTGCAGATTCCTGAATTACATTCCAAACAGGTGACCTGGGGAAATCATCACAACTTTATCTCTGAGCAACGGATTGAAATTTTGTAAGAAGGTACAAAAATAGAACGGACTGTAGTTTCTTTTATATAATTTTTAGTGCCAAAGGTCGAAACAGTGACACATGGCACTTCATACAAGTTCGCTCTTCTGGAAAGGTCTATAATCAGGTCATCTTGGGAGATTGTGCATAACTCTTTCTTGGAGAATCCAATTGGCATCCGACTGGTGGCATTGGAAAGAGGACATGGAGGGCTACTACACATTGCAATTTCAGAACTTAAAGATTCGAAATTACAGAGTTACAGTCGTTTCAAGATCGAGCTCCTAAAATCAAGAAAAAGAAAGATGAGGAAGTTTGATGGTAAGGATCCCGTAAATTGGATACTTCAGATGGAGCAATATTTTGATCTACATGGTGTACTAATGCTACAAAAGGTGTGTATTGCATCTTCATATTTAGAACTGGATCAATTTTTATGGTATGAAGGGATTTGTTCTCGTAAACAACTTGTTACGTGGTCAATTTTCACGAAGGAAATGATAGCACATTATGAGGATACAAAGAGAAACACCTTCTTTAGAGTAACACCACAACAATTGGAAAGAGTAGAAGGGCTTTGTGACATAGTGGAAAGCAAAATTATGGAAACCAGGAATCATACCCCTCACAACTATAAATATGGAAGTGTTGGTTCTCCTAGCCTTCCACAACCTACAAGGGTTACACCACAACAATTGGAAGAAAAAAGAGAAAAAGGGCTTTGTTACAATTGTGATAGCAAATGCACTAAAGGTCATAAGTGTGTTGAGAAGAAATTATTTTACATAGAGTATGAAGAGGAGGGAGAAAAGGATCAAGAACATCAAGAGGATATACACCAGGACCCCACCCCAGAGAAAGAAAAAATGAATCATACCATATCTTGTAAAGCATTGGCAAGAATTACCACTCCTCAAACTCTCAAGATAGAAGGACATATGAAGAAGAAAATGGTGCAAGAAGTGAAAGATCACATTGAGAAAGAAGAAATGAATCCAACCATATCTTGTAATTCATTGATCAAAATTACCACTCCTAAAACTATCAAGATAGAAGAACATATCAAAAAGAAAAATGTTCAAGAAGTGAAAGATCACATCGAGCAACCACAAGCTAAAGTTGCAAATGATCCCTCTTCCACGCGAGGAGATGATCAAGTATCGAAGTTGACCGACCTCAATCAAATCCTTATGAAAGAAATCACTGGCTTAAGAGAAGAAAAAGCTGTTTTGTCCACAAATGTCACTGCATTAGGATTAGAAATTGAATCTACAAGGAAAATGACTGAAGAATGGAAGGAGGTTGAGAAAGAATTGAGAAAAGAACTTGCAAAGAAAGATGCCGAATGCGAAGCTGCCATTTCTCAAATACACAGACAACTGCAGGACGCTGAGAAACAATTGAATTCTGAAATTTCCGCGAAAGAAGAGGAGTGTAGAGCAGTTAATCTTGATCGAAAGAATCTGGAGGCAACTGTTTTGCAGTTGAAAGATAAAATTGAAGAGATATCTGCAGACTTAGAGGTAACCGCTAAATCTGCGAAATGTGAAAAGGAAGTGCTTTTATCCCAGATTATAGCAGCCAAAAAAGAGACTGACCAAATCACCAGCAGTAGCCAAATAGCAGAGGATGCTTTGAATTTGGAGAAGGAGAAAATGCTAAGCAGGTTTGCAGAACTAGAAGCTAACCTTGAGTTGATGTCCAGCGAGAAAGGTTCACTGAGCGAGACAAACAGAGAGCTAAGGATTGAAGCGGAATCTTTGAAGGCCCAATTGATATCAGAAATTGAATCTACAAGGAAAATGAATGAAGAATTCAAGAAGGCTGAGAAAGAATTGAGAGAACTTGGAAAGAAGGACGGGGATGACCAGGTTGCGATTTCTCAAACACTCAAACAATTGCAGGGTGCTGAAGAAAGATTCAATACCGCAATTTCCGCTAAAGAAGAGGAGTGTAGAGCAGTTAACCTTGATAAAAAGAATCTGGAGGATAATGTTTTGCAGTTGAAGAATCAAATTCAAGCGAGATCTTCAGAATTAGAGGCAACCAATAAAGCTCAGAAATTGGAAAAGGATCTGCTTTTATCACAGATCGTAGCAGCAAAAAAGGAGACGGCCGAGATCACTAGAATTAGCCAAATAGCACAGGAAACTTGGAATGTGGAGAAGGAGAAAATGTTGAGCAGGCTTGCAGAGCTAGAAACGAACCTTGCGTTCATGGCTAGCGAGAAAGGGTCACTGAACGAGACAAATAGAGAGCTAAAGACAGAGGCGGAGTCGCTGAAGGCCCAGTTTCTATCAGAAATTGAGTCTGCAAGGAAAATGACTGATGAATGGAAGGAGGCCGAGAAAGAATTGAGAGAAGAACTTATAAAGAAGGATGACGAAAACAAATCTGCGATTTCTCAAGTAGTCAAAGAATTGCAGGAAGCCAAGGAAAGATTCAATGCCGAAATTTCTATGAAAGAAGACGAGTGTAGAAGACTTAACCTTGATAAGAAGAATCTGGATGCAACTGTTTTGAAGTTGAAAAATCAAATTCAAGTGATATCGTCAGAATTAGAGACAGCCAATGAAGATCGAAAATTGGAAACCGAAGTGTTTTTATCGCTAGATATTGCCAGAAAAGAGACTGCCGAGATCAACAGAAGTTACCAAATGGCACAGGAAGACTGGAATGCTGAGAAGGAGATCCTACTGAGCAAGCTTTCAGAGCTACAAGCAAAGCTTCAGTTGGTGGCTAGCGAGAAAGGGTTGTTGAGCGAGACGAATAAAGACCTAGAGACAGAGGCGGAGCCTTGGAAGGCTGAATGCAAAGAAATCATATTGGAACCTGGAGCAGTCATAGAAACAAGAACCCGACAGCTACGAAATCGATCAATTTCAGAGTATCTCATCAAGTGGAAGAACTTACCAGCTGAAGTTTCCACATGGGAGGACAATAATTTTACACGGAAGCATCAAGAACTACTCAAGCGTTGAGGACAACGCTTTTTGAAGGAGAGGGGCATGTTAGGCCCCTATACTACTAGAGTAACCCCTTATTGTTATTAGTACAACCCACTTATTATATTGATGTACCCATGTAGCGCCCATATTGTTACTATTGAGCCCCATAGAAGACCACTATTATTATTATTGTGCCCTTGCATTATTATTATTATGTAGGCTCTGATTATGTTATGGTCCCTTAGACTCCTATATATAGAGAGGAGGTCTTTTCATTTGAATCATCGAAGAATTGTTCATTTATGTAATGTAAAGGAGGTTTCCCCCTCGAAGAGGCTGAATTCTAAGTCGTTGATCTATATTTTCTATCTTTTCTTGAGCTGGTTTCATAACAGACTGGTTTAGAGTAGGACAACTAATTGCCTTCCAACAAGCGATAGACATTATGCAGGCAGAAGCACCTTCATCGATGATGGTCCTATGAATGGTTCTCTCATTTATGATCACTTGAATGAGAAAGGAAATTTGATGAGGTATATGCGAAACATGGTTTTCCAGGTCAAAATAGATGAGATTAAAGTCAGTTGGATCAATACTCCCAATAGCTGACAGTAATGATTTCCGATGAGAAGGACAGCTTTGAAGGACCTCGAGAGTAGACATAGTTGATAGCACTTGAGCCAAATCTTCAACAATGTTATAATGTTGAGTGGCTCGAGTGTTGGGATTGTACGAGGACTTTCATAGCACACCTCGAGAAGGTGGTCGAATGGAGAAATCAGGATTAGCTTGCTCTATATGGAGATGATTAGAATTGGAAGGGGCAGAAGAAGAAGGGGTACGTTCTTTCTCTTTCCCTATTGTCGGGGTAGGATTTTGATAATATTTTGACCTGGTAGCCACGTTAATCGGGGTACTCATCATGAACACTTGTAAACCTGAGGAAGGGGATGACTAAGGTTGGTCTACCATTTGAGTCTACTAGGATGGAAAGGGATCTTTCAAGATAGCTGGGGTCCCGTTGAGCAAAATACTAACTTCAGACTATCTGGGACAATCCTTAATATAGTGATCCTCCTCATAGATGAGGCATGCATATTTGGGCTTCCGTTGGGAAGCATCACTAGCAGATGACTTAGGAGGACCCATTTTCAGGGCATCAACTTTACCTTTGCCTTTGCATTTTTCCTTACCTTTAGAATATTTATCCACTGCAGTAGACTGGACAACATGAACTTTCGTGGTTTAACCAGGGCCAGATGAATTACGAGAGGAATCGTTGGGAGTAGTGTTGGAGACTAACTTCTATTTGGAAGAAGATTTTGCAGGGGTCTGAGTCACTGAACCAATTACTCCATCAACAGGAGGTGTAGTTGGAGAGTTAGATGTCGTCAGATCAGATGATGCTTTGGGTGCATCAAGTAACACATCATATAATGCGTTGGACTGTGAATAGACGAGGTATAGATACTGGGCACACACGATGGCTTGTTCCTCAGTGACACATCCACCCATAGAAATGTCCTCAGCAATTTTTTTTGTCGAATGATTTGGTGAACCACTCAGTCAATAACTGATAAACAATCTCAAACTTAATCAGACGGCACCTATGTGTCCATTCATGGATGTGATCGGAGATGTGGGTTGCAGTGTCTTTCTTGAGAAACATTAGCAGATGGGTGCCAGTTTCATAGCGAACTGATAGCTGGAAATGTGTGAGAAAGGCCATGGCAAGAGTTTTAAAGTCATGATAGGTATTTCAAGGTAGCTCGATATACCATTTGGCTACAACACCTGTAAGAGTTCATTGGAAAAGTTGAAGACAAATGGAATCATCAATGTAATAATTTTAGGAGCACCAGAGGTGATATGTCATCACGTGGGCTTATGGATCCTCTTTCACTTTTCCTTCAAACTTTGGACAATCACTCAGAATCTTGGATGGAACTGGAGGCCAATATGGTAAATAAAGAATTGGGTCATTCATGAGTCTAGGCACATTTGGAAGTTCTAGTGTAGCCAAGAATGGTAATTGAGTATTGAAATGCATTTGAGGTCGATAAGGGGGCCCAACTAGCGGGGCCCATCCCTGCTGGTAAGGATTTTCTCCCCATAGTGGAAGATTTGATCCATATGGCATTTGATTTTGCCCCCACTGTAGGTTTCCTTTCCCGTAGAGAGGATTCTAACCTTGAAAGCCTTGAAATTTTCCAGCCATAGGCTGTTGATAAGCAACATATGGGTTAAAAGGTTGTTGAGCTTGCTGGCCTTGGACATACGGATTTTGCACCTGATGTCCCTGAGCATAAGGGTTTTGGACTTGTTTCCCCTGGATGAAAGGGTTTTGGACCTGTTACCCTTGGATGTAAGGATTCTACACTTGTTGCCCTTGGACATATGGATTTTGGACTTGTTGTCCTTGGACAAAGGGAGGTTGAACTGGTTTCCCTTAGACATAATTATTTTGTGCCCGCTGATACAAGACTTGACCCGGGCCTTTCCCTTGCAAGGGTTGACACTGTTGATATGAGTATAAGGGTTTTTGCTACCCAGGTTGACCTTGTTGCTGCAACGGTTGACTTTGCGGCTGTAAATTTTACCATTGCGGCTACAGAGGTTGACCTTTCGAAAGCATAGGTTGGGAAGATTGCAGTGCATACTGCACTTGGGGCTGCATGGTTTTCTGCAACGGTTGCGAGGGTTGCCCCTCCAGCTATTGTAGTTGTCCTTGCTATGGCATCATCTGGCCTTGATGCTACATGGATGGCCCTTGCTAAAATGAAGGTTTCCATTGTTTTTGTAGGAGTTGTCCTTGCTTCTGCAAAGGCACTGGAATAGTTCCTGGAATGACACCTTGAAAGTTCCCAAACTATATCTGGCCATACCCATCGGGCACAGTAGATGGACCAAGCTGGACATAAGGTCCAGGCTGAGGGATGTAGGAAGGATTAACCATCGCTTGTGAACCATATGGAACATAAGGAGGTTGGTACTAAACCTAAGCCATATTAAGTTGTTGGTACTGGATGTTACTTGACCCAGACATACCAACAGGGTTCGGTTGTTGGTATTGGACATTGTTTGATCCAATAGGACCAACAGGGTTTAGAATGGCACCTGAAGAGGGTTGGTTCATTCCAACCATGTGAGGCTTTTGAACCACTCACATTGTTTGTACCATACATCATAGACACATTCAGACTTTTCCCCCCAGGCTGTGGCACAGCCTCTCCACTCACTAGAGGGATTGAAGAACTGACAGTGGCATGACTCGAGATCATTGGTTGAACTGGATGAGTTACTTAGACCGATGAAACAAGAGGATGTGGAATGGTGGGTTGCACCGAGACTAAATTAACTATAGAAATCATCATTTGTTCGGAGGTCGGGTTCTGAATGAATGGACCTGTGGTAGGCATAGCACCAAATGCCCAAATAGGTTTGTGATATAGTGATGAGGCAGTAGGTGTGCCTAAAACCAACTGAGCTAAAGTCACGTAATTACGCAATAACTCAGGATGAACACTAGTCAGAATGCTTTACTTTTAAGGGAAACCTTCAGGAGGGAAAGGATATTCCTGCTCCTCGACTATGTGTGGACTGGAAACCTCCGAGTAACCTGGAGAGGAGACTGGGATTTCGCCCTTTGATTCCATGGGTGAAAACAGGCGATGACGGATGACCGAAGATGTTCGAGGGGATAATTCCAAAGGAATACCTGGCTAAGTGTACGGACTGTACGGAAGTTGCAGTGATATCACAACAAGATCGAACAAAGGATTCAGAGGATAAACAACTAGTCCAAGTTGACCTTCAAAAGTCGACAGACTCTTGGGAGTCTAGATCTGATTATCTGGAGATCTCGGGCCAATGTCAAAAATTGACCCAGTATCTGAAGGTGGTGGACGAGGTGACAAAGTTTGAATAATTAGAACAATTCCAATATCAACACCTTGGTCCTCAAGTGACTGCGGCAATTCAGGAAAAGGCTCCTCAGACAATCTTTCAGGCAGAGGAGAGGAAGAGGAACTAGGCGAACCAGTTGGTTCAGTCACGATGATTTTGTCTCAAATAACCAGAAGAGTGATTGATTTCAAGGCTTTAAAATGTATTTAAAGGTATACTCACGATGTGGTCTAAAAAAATACTAATAGGGATGTTATAAGATCATGGGCAACAATTTTTTAAGACGCAAAAACAAACTCATGCTCTTTCATGTTTTAAGAGTCGAGAAAGAAGCAAAGGTGACTCTATCACTTTTAATTTGAAACAAGCTTGAAAGGATGAGCGCTCAGGTGATATTTTATATTTAGGGAGTCAAAAAAGATCACAATGACTACTCAGGATGATCTAGGCAAAAAGGATTACTAGGTAAATGTGAACTGCAAAATACCTCCCGACGAACTAAGAAGTACGGGCAGGCAATCTCCCCGAACATTGTGTTCGGTGTATCATGTTTACAAGGTAGCAGACTCAGCTTCCTATGGATAAATGATTGCAACCTAATGGGGTCTCCCTTTATATATGCGATGGTATGGGGACCACAATTTTGTACTTGCGTTGTCTATTTTCTAAGCGAATGACCACTGTGAGGTTTAAAGACACCGGAAAATGTCTCTAGCCTAGACCTTCTAAAATGTGATCATTAGGTTTCAAATGTGCCTTAGGTTAATTGAATACATTTTAGAGTTTATCTTGAAATTATATCTCGGTTTTTAGGCCTTATTGATGTGACTCGAAAAACACCTATATGCAGCTAAATGAGACAAGACCCTTTCAATTTGATGAATTTTCTACACTAATGAGAGTAGAAAACACACTCAAATGCAACAAAACAAGCAATTGAAAGAAAAATTACATTTTCACTATTTCGCTTCTGAAAACAAAATGATTGAAAATTCTTTCCAATTCCTAGCTTTCCTATCATACGCACTTCAAGTATCCCTTTCACTAGTAAAGAGAAATAATTTATTTTCCAATGCAAATGACGATGCAACTCTAGTATTCAATGATGCTAACTAATGTAACATATTGATTCAGGAAACTAGAATTATGTATTTTTCAAAGAAACTACAGAATGAATCTTTCACAAACACATCACACTTCAATGAAACATTTCTGATACAATCAATCACAAGCGCATGCAAAGCACAAAAGAGAATTCCTTCAAACCAGTGAAGCAAAACTCAAACAATAACAAGATGAGCAATGTGATCTATGCTCAAAAAGATACACTCAACAACAAACGAAACTTTTCAAACTTGTTAAATGGAAATCAAAGCAACAAAAGGACTGAAGAAATGAAATGCAAAGAGAAACTTTGACTATCGACTTGACTTGTTGAGCACACAAATAAGTGAATGGATGACGACCTAGATGCCCTAGGGTTATGAACCATCGAAGAACTCAAGAAACCAAGTGAAGAAAATGTAAATCAAACAAGCATACAAACCAAGATAAAAGAGCTTTCCAACCAGGGGGAACACATTCAAAACAAGCTGAGAGCCAAAAATCAGAAGGGAAAGACACACTAGCTATGATCTAGGGTAAAATCTGATCTTCACCTACAGAAAATGGCATGACTACCTACCTAACAACAAGCACCAGAAGGGGGTCAGCGTGACTGTTTTTAAGAAAGTCGTGATGATCGGTGCGATTGCCAGAAAAATAAAAGCATTGACCGAGGATTCAAGGAAAAAATAAAAATTTTCAAAGGCTAAAACCAAACTTTCCATTGTAAATTTCAGGCTCAGAGCATAAACCAGGAAAAGTAGAGAACGCTAAAGGGAAATGGTGATACTAGAAAAGTTCGCACAAAACCATAAAATGACAATCAATCAAACAGAAGGATTGGCTCCCCAGTGGAGTCACCAATTTGTGGTGCAGGTAAATTCTCAGTGCAAACACAAACAATTCGTCTAGCCCAAGAGAGCGGGTCTAGCCACAAACAAGCAATCTATGGAAAATCTCCTTAAGCTAGAATCAACTAAAAGGACCTACCTCTTAGAATGTTATTCTGCTTGGTGATGCTCCTGCTTCCTCACTCCAACTATCTTCTGATTCCTTCCTTCGAATACCTAAAACAAGTAAACAAACAAAAACAACAAACGTGATAACATAAAATATTGTTTTCAGCCTACTTAATAGGTTAAGGAAAATTAAGCCATAAATATGTAAAATAACACTTCATGTGGGAAATCAATCAATAGTTGTATTCATATAAATCAGAAAGAGATTACAACCAATGCCTTGACGTTACTGGTCTCCTCCGACGTATCTGGGTTCCCACACTTCTTCTAGCACTTCATGGATAGCCCCAACAATGGAAGTTTTAAGGCCTCTTCCCTCTAGTCTCAAACCAAACCAAAACACACTATTCTCCCTCAAACATACACTAGAAAGCTACAAGTTATAAATGACTTGTTGATCGTTCAAACTCACTCCAAAACTAGTTTAGCTTGGGAAAAGAGAGTTTTATATAGCTTGGATGGATGGGAGATCATTCCTCTCATCATGGGAGAAGGTATTATATCTTGAGTTTTTTCCATCCTAATAGGGGAAAGGAGCCCAAACTGGCTTCCTCAGCTCCATCCAGCCCAACCATCTACCAAACTTTTGTTACAAATATTCTATAGCTGGAAGCTTCGACTCCATATTTTAAAAAATTGCCAAAAGAGGATCGGCATGACCGGAAAAGGGCTCAGTCGCTCCATATAGCACTAGGGCTAGTTTTAATCTCTGCAAATCGGCACGATGAGGAAAATAGTCAGTAGCTTCAGTCTTGTAAACTATGATAAAAGGAAGATTCTTGGCAAATTATGCAAAAGGGAATTATTTTGCTCATGAAGAGGGACATACTGGGAGTTTCTTCATGATGGGAAATCATTTTAGGTTCACTGTAGAGGTCCTCCAGGATCATGGATAGGGAGTACAGGGATAGTGACAAAATGATTTGTAACAATGGGTTTCATGCTTGGGTTAATTTTTTTTAGGTCAAAGCCTCCATTGAAGGCTTCTAGGGTTTATGTCAAGTGTCATTTTCCATGTCATATTGTAAATAACCCTTCTTGGGATTTATTTGTTAAAGAAGAAATTAATTTTATTGTAAAATAGGTTAATTAGGCCTCCTCCACCAAGTGTTGAAATATGGCAACAAGAATATTCCTATTTAATTTTTTCCTTGAACTAAACTATGAATTAAAATCGAATTTAGTCTTAACAACTACTTGGAAATAATTAATTTATTTATTTTAAATCAATTAGTTGGAGAAATTCAAGTTAGAAGTCTTTCTGAAGTCATGCAAGAATTATCCCTGAAATTAAGGAGATAAGATTGAGTTATATTTGAGTTGTAATTAGTTAACTCAGTTTACTGAGTTAAGTCCAATTAAATTAGTTCCAAACTATTTGAGGAACTAATAGTGAGTTAACAGTCAGTTTGATGCATTAATGCACTCAACTAGTGCTACTCCAGTTAACTGAAGATTCCCTCATTAGAAACTCATGCATGTCTATTTTGAGAAAGACCCAGTTGATATTAATGTTCAAGGACAGTGTACTATTAGTTTCATTTGTTTTCTCATGGAGACAACTCATGCATGCAGCCAAGGATTTATCCTTGAGGATTGCGCAATTTTGGAGGAAGGGTTTTCCACTTGGTTGAAGGCAAATCATCCACAAGGAATAGCACAAGGAAATAGGAGCTTAGAGGGCAGAGAGGAAGGTTGGAGAGAAGCCAAGATTGCTTGTGAGCATCTATGAGGATTGTACTGAGAGTTGGCTAGATGTGAGAGCTAAGGCTTTATATAATTCCTATGTATTTCCACCATGTATGATAATACAATAGTGTGGGGTTTTCCGTTGAGGTTTTCCCCAAAGTATTTTCATGTGTATTGTGCCATTGATTCTTCTTCTTCTAGTTATATTTTTTCAACTCGATCTTTAAGCTTCCGCAAATTGATAGTAGAAGTAGGTTATAGTATTCTTCTTTAATTTATATTGCATTATCGGGTTAACCTATCACAGATTTTCTACATGGTATCAGAGATGGATTTGTAGAAATGATCTACATGGTATCGGATTTGTGAACAGTATACTAAGAAGAGAATTTGAAGTTTGAAGTTTGGGGTTGCGGGTTCAAATCAAATTCATATCATACTTCAAGGTTGGCTAATGACGTTCTATGGATTGAGACTCGAGTATGCCTTGGAAGGTAGCTCGAATTACATAGCATGGAAAGATAGAATGGATGTTTTATTAGAATATAATGGCTTGAAGGAATTCATTGATCAAGAAATCCCAAAGCCAACTTCAACTAATGCACAAGAGTTGGCTGAGTGGAAGAAGTGTGTGGCGAAGGTGAGACGAATCATCCTTGAGGCAGTTCGAGACCATATTGTCTCGAGTCTCCATGGGAAGGATATTCCATTTTCAATGTGGAAGACATTGAAGGACCTCTACCAGAACAGTAGCGACAAGAGGAAATTGGTGCTCAAGGATAAGCTTTGAAGAATCAATATGGAGAAGGGTGATACTATTTCCACATATCTAAACAAGCTCACCACTTGCAGAGATGAGCTTGGCAGTGTGGGAATAACTACTATCGATGATGATATGGTGAGCATTGCTCTCCTTAACCTTCCAAAGAGTTGGAATAGCTAGCAGGACTCTGTGAATGGAAGGGAGAAATTGTCGGATTAGGAACGACTGTGGTTGGATCTTATGCAGGAGGAGATCAGGAGGAGCACACGAGATGGTTCTTCATCCAAGAATGATGATGAAGAAAATCTAGCCCTAGCAAGTAAGGGAAGGAAAGGGAAGGGGAAGGCTTCCCATTTCAAATTGAATTCTTCTCATGGAGGGAAGAAGGGTAACATTTCTAAAGTAAGATGCTTTAATTGTCACAAGATGGGACATTATGCAACTAATTTCCCATCAAATAAGTCGAAGTAGGGATCCTCGGAAGGATTAGAAGGTGAGGCATTAGCCTCTCAATTCGGAATGGACTTTACCCTCATTGCAGGCATGGTGTCATCGATTGATCTGAAAAAGGGGCTCTTAGGCTTCTTGTCTAACTTACAGAACCTCTCCCACTTCCAAAGCTTTAAATTTTCCCAACTCTATTTGATCAACCAATGTGGAAATAAGAAATTCTTGAAAATATGGGTGTATGCTTGTATTTGTCTTTAGCTGATTATTTACTTTAAAATCTATCATTTTTGCTGATATGAGAAGGTACTTAAACTGATATACATAAATGCATATAATAGTAGTTAAAGCAGCAGTAGAAACAAACACATTAGACAACAATATAATGTGGAGTTCACCCTGATATCTTGGGCTACATCTCCTTGAGCTCTAATCAACTTGATTAGGCTCTCTGGGATTATGGATTCAATTCTTTTACAAGTGCTACACTTAACTCCAATGTTTTTTATAGGAACATTGGGCTCAGAACACCATCTTATCCCTTGGCTCTTGGAGCTCTTCGACTCTCTAGCTCTGTCTCTTGGCTCTGGCTCTAGCTCTTGCTCTGGCTCTTGGCTCTGGCTCTAGCTCTGGCTCTGTGGCTCAGGCTCTGGTTCTAGCTCCCAACTCTCACTTCTAGTGCTCACTCTCGCTCTTGGCTCTGGTTGTGGCTTGCAGCTCTCTGCTCTAGCTTTTCTAGGCTCTTTCGTTCGGACTTTCCATGCTTCTGTGAATCGCTCAACCTCCAACCAACTCCAACAACATTATGTTGTTGTCAATTGAGCTCTCTAGCTTTTCACTCAACCTCCGAGTGACTCCCCAAACTCTCTTTGCATTCAACATTTTTTCGTTGTTCGCTCTTTGCCCTCTTCTACTATCCTTCCTCTTTCTCTTCATTTGTTCGTCTCCCTTCTTTCGGCTGTTACAGTCACTGCATCACCTCACAGGGAAGTGGCCACCTATTTCGTAACGGATAAGTGTCAGGTTCACCAGAAACACTCGATCGTTTGAAACGACCGTTATTTCTGTTTACTCCACGAATTCCCGCGAAACACGAATCTTTGCCAACTCATCATCCACGTCGAACTTCAAACCTTTATACGACGTAGCTTATTTCTCCCGTCGAATCTGCTTTCCCATCGGGCGCAATATTTGCCGTTAGATCTGGGGCCTCCAAATCCTACAGTCATCGCTCTTATCACACGGATGACTTGCTCGGACATTAGCCCGCAATGAGAGTGATTTTCTCTCTCATCCACCGGACATGCATCAATCACTGTATGGCATCGCTGGGTCCTATGACAAACCTACTTACCGCTCAAAACGCCTCCAATATTCCACCGATTTTGGAGCGCGGGACCCTGCAGTGGCCAATCTAGGGTGCTAGATTAGACTAGATTTAATATCAACCAAGGTAGGTAAACTTAGAGGCACGTGTCTAAAGTCTATAGACATAAAAGGATCCCTACTAAGTGTCTACTGTGACAGGCTACAACACTCCTTTACAGGAGGTTGAAATATGTTTCCTCTCACCTTAACACTCAAATCACCTAATTTATCTAATTTTCCTAAAGATACAGCGTATTTCTAGACTGAGTTTTCAACCCTTACAAGGATATTATACACAAAAGTTCTTTCCAGCTAACACACTAAACATTCATGAAAATCAAAAGCACACTGAAATTTTAAATGCATGAAAACAGAGTTCACAGAGATGCTTTGAAATCTAATGATCGATCAAATCTTTTACAAGATATCGTCATGATCTAGCAATCAAATTATCAAGCTATCACCATGAATATTATTTGCAAGAATTTCTAATCAAATCGATAAACTCACAGTCAAGGAAATAACATTAAACACTTGCACACTTCTCAAATTCGAAAACGCTATGGAAATGAAATTAACAGTATACCAATTTCCACATAGGGCATGTCCACGCTTCAATGGCACACTTAAGAAACTTTAAGCGATGAGAATGTTGACGCATAAGCATTGTTGGAGTAAAACGGTGACTGTAATTAAGTTCTAAAGATTGAAATCACATGCAAGAGCAACATTCTGGAACAATACACAAAGATAATAATCGTTCTGGAAACAATACAATACGCAGTCTTTATCTGCTTGTCTCCTATCTAAATCAAATGTACATACATTATGCAGGTGTTTCTGCCTTTACAAAAGAGTGATTTGTGTTCTTTCTAATCTAAACCGATTTCCAAAGGCAAAACTAAATCAGTTTGGGAAACTATGGCTTTTTGTTGCCTTTGTGACCAAAAAGGTTGGGTTTGACCAGCATTGACCATGTATCCAGGAGCATTAGATTTGTTGTTGAATCGATTTTTCACCATGCATGTACATTCCAAATCACGTTCCTATCCATTGTTTTAACTTGCCTGCCATGCCACGTGTCACATCATAAACCATTTACAGGAAGTCATGACATCCTGTAATTTTTGTTGAAAATTCCTAATTTTTAACATAAAACTTCACAAATTAAATTTAATGTAAATTAACAACTATAATGCTATTGATTAATCAATTTCGATGGATATGAGGGGTTTATGGGAGAAAAAGATAGACAAATGATGGATTTCTAGAAGAAAATGATGGCAATGGAATGGTACAAACATCTCCCCCAAGCTCAATGATTTAGCATGTCCTCATGCTAATCCTGATGTGCTTCCTTTATACTATGTTTCTGCCTGTGCCTCTGCTGCTTGTAACAATGCATCTATATTCTTCTGAGCTTGGGCATCCTTCTGAATGTGGAGCTCATGTTTCAAATTCCTGTATTTCTCTTTGAGAGCTTTCTTTTGAGTATACCATTTGGTTGCCCATTTGCAAATGTCGGTTTGTTCAGCCTTGAGTTCTTTGATTTGCTCCTTTAGCTTCTCATTTTTCTGTTGAGTCTTCTTGCTCTGAGCTCTCAACATTTCATTCTCCCTCTTGATGACCTTCTCTAGCATGTTGGCCTCCATCAATTCTTCTTTTAACTTTTCAATTTGTTTTTCTAACCTCCTTTATTTCTTGTTTGCAGGTGGTGACTCTTTCCCTTGCCTATTGTTACTCTCAACTTCCATTTCGGCTTCTGGTCCAGGCTGTGAATGAGCACTGCTCTCAATGTCCATCGGTGCATGTGCATTTGACTCTGGTTGATCTTCTTGTGTTTGGGTCTTTTGTATTCTCCTTGATCTTCTTGTATATGTAGTGAAAATTTTGTCTTGCTCAATTTTCTGGGTAGCTTGTTGCCTCATCTTTCTCGTCCTTACACTACTCCTGTGTGGAGGGACATTGCTTGACTTGCGCACAGGGATTTCCTCATCAATGTCAAGCATAAATCCTGAGTGCTCTTGTTGTTCCTGTTCATATTCTCCATCTTTGATTTGATTAGCAACCAAAAATTCCTTCCATGTTTTTCCCTTCCTCTGCACTTCAAATTCAATTAAAATTTTAATTAACCCAAAATGATACAAGCTTTTATCCTCATTACCCTTTTGCTTTTGAATAGTTTTTGACATCTTAGTAAAATTTTGTAAGAGGAAATAGGGTAGACTAATGGTGCATTTCCCTTTTAAGTGCAACAGGAGTTTGATGTGATATAAATAGACTATGCTATAATGACCCTCACACGTAACAAATTTCTGAATAATATACACCATTTCATCCCATGGGTGCATCATCCAGCTTCTAGGGACACCCTTTTTCCAATTAACAGAGGAAACCCTCGACCTAGACATGAATTGGGTCCATGATTTTTCCTTGAATTGTTTTGTTTTGAAATATTTTTCTCCCTTTGGGATGATTCCCAAGCTTTGTGCTATGGTGTCCTCTGAAATCCTAAAAGAGAAGTTGCCTATCAATGCTTTCTCTCCATTAAATGTAAAGGCAAACTACTTAGTTACTTCTTCATTGTTCCCATTAAACTTCTCTAGGAAGGGTAACCATTTCTTCTCCCTTAAAATTGTAATACAATCATCATGATACTAGGAACTATCAAATGTATTAGGCTTTGCTCTATTAGTCATTTTGAGAAAGAAACTCCTGTTCTAACCCTCTTCGTTTATGCTTAATAATTCAACAAGGGTCTCTTGATTTGTTATATCTGTTTTGCGCTCCACTCAACCGACCTGGTAGCGCCCTCTGTTCTCGGGGTCTCCTTCTTCAATGGCTTAGGCAGCGACCGGATGAATTTCCTCGGATTATGGCAGAGGTGGAAACTTGTGAGCCCAATTACTATGCTCTCCCTTCGTAGCACCTGCTGTTCTCAGCCTTCTTTGAAATCACAGCGTTTGAATTACTAATATGGTAACACCCTTTTACAAACTGAGAATGAAATGAAACTTAACAACCGACCCAATTTACTATAATGATAATGCAGAGCGCATTCATATTACAAAGACAGAGGAGTTGTACTGGGTTGTATAGGTACCATCATGAGAACGTCGTAATCATATATGGAGTGCTGGAGTGATGATAACGGATAGTTGTTTGTAGGAGTCGACTTGGGTCAAATGATCGTTTTATAACTTGGCCAATTCAAAAACAAAGAATGAAATCGTTTAACACTTGGTTCTCCAATGATTCACCACCTGTCCATTGCTCGTTGGTACTTGGTTGATTAGGAAAATGTTGGACCGATGATAAGGTTTGTTGGCTGATTCAAGAATGAGGAGTTAATAACAAGGCTTGAAGGGTGGTGTAGGAGAAGATTTAAAAATCGTAGGAGGAGTATGGTGATAGGCTAGAGTGTGTTGGGAAATGATAGTAGTTAGGAATGTGACAAGGGTGATGGGTATAGGGGTGTTTTTGAAATTGATCATAAGAAATCATAGTCATCATATTTAACACTAAAATAATCCAAGAATTTTAAATGTTAAAAATAAAAATTACAACAATACATTACACTTTGTTGGTTGATCAAGAGTTGAGTTGGCATGCATAGGTAGGACGGATCTTTATTGTCCCTCTGAGATTACCTCTTTGCCATACACCTACTGATATGGTGTAAATCCTGTAGTGTTCTTCCACGTGATTCTATAAGCCCAGAGTGCATCTTTGAGCTTCTGTTCCCAATTCTTTTTGTTCATTGCTACGGTATTAGTGATAATTCCTTCCAATGTTTTATTTGTGGATTCCACCTGGCCATTGGCCTGTGGATGGTAAGGTTTACTTCTTTTGTGCTTGATTTGATATTTTTCTGTGATGTCTTTAACTAGCTTTGAAGTAAACTGAGTACCTTGATCTGTCACTATCTCCCTTGGTACTCCATACCTTACAAAAATTTCTTCAAAAAGGAAGTTTACCACTGTTTGTTCAATTTCCCAGACTAGTGCTTTGGCTTTAGCCCATTTTTTCACGTAATCAGTACATACTATGATGTACTTCTTACCTTTGGAAGTTGGATTGATGGGTCTTATGAAATCTAGAGCCCATTTTTCAAATGGCTCTAAGTGTACTTGAGGCTAAAGTGGCATTTCATATGTAGCTGTTGGCCTACCCATTGTTTGATAGCTATCACAACTCTTCACATACTTCTTGGAATCCTTAAAAATAGATGGCCAGTAGTATCCAAGACTAAGAATCTTGAATGCTATTCTTTTAGCTGCAAAATGCCCACCACATGGTTCATCATGGCAAGATTTTAAAATATCAATTATTTCATCATTTCTTACACATCGTGCAATAATCATATCATAACCAGTGTAAAATAAATCTCCATTAACCCATGAGTATCAAGCACTTTGTTTGATTAGCTTCTTCTTTTCCTTTGGAGTAAAATATGGAGGTGTTCTTCCCGTGGACAAATAGTTGGCCAAGTCAGAATACCAAGGATTCACTATAAAAATTGCAAATAAATTTTCATCTGGAAAAGAATCTTCAACCGGAACAACCTCACGTGGATTTTGCAGTCTAGAAAGAAAATATGCCACCTGATTCTCCTTACCTGGTCTATCTAACACTGTGATGTTAAATTCCTGTAATAATAACAGCCATCTGGTAACTCTGCCATTAGTTACTGGCTTATTCATTAAATACTTAATGGTAGAATGGTTAGTATGTACAAAAACCTCATAACCAGTTATATAATGTCAGAATTTATTCATAGCATGTATGATTGCAAGCATTTCTTTTCAGTGACTATGTAGTTTAATTCTGCAGGTGTTAGATTTTTACTAATGAAATAGATGGCATAATGACAAGACTCCTCTTTTTTGCCTAATGAGGCACCTACTGTAGTATCAGATGCATCTGTAAATATGTGAAATGGTAGGTTCCAGTTAGGTCCTTTTAAGACTGGTGTGGTTGATAACTTTTCTTTGAGTGCTTCAAATGCTTGCTGACAATTATCATTCCAGTTGAAAGGTGCATCTATAGTGAGAAGCTTAAACAAAGGAAAAGCTGTTTTACTAAACTGTTCAATAAACCTTATGTAATAGCTTGCATACCCAAGAAAACTTCTTACCTCTTTTTGAGTCTTCGAAATTGGAAAATTGACTATGATATGGATTTTTGATGGATCAACTTTAATGCCTTGAGAAGAAATATAATGTCCTAATACTATCCCTTCATTTAACATCATAAAACACTTTTCATTGCTTAGGGACACATTAGCTTCAATACATCTCTTCAAAAAAATTTCAAGATTCTCTAATGCATGCTCAAATGAATTACCATACACTGAAAAATCATCCATGTAAACTTCAACACAATCATGAACGAAATCAACAAAAATAGCTAATACAGCTCTCTAAAATGTAGCTAGAGCATTGCAAAGTCCAAACGGTAAAACATTATAAGCATAAGTGCCCCAAGGACAAGTAAAAGTGGATTTTTCCTGGTCCTCTAAGGCTATCCTGATCTGGTTGTAGCCACTGAAACCATCAAGAAAAGAGAATGATGATTTCCCAGCTAATGTGTCTAGCACTTGGTCAATAAATGGTAGTGGGAAATAATCTTTGACGGTTGCTTTGTTCAATTGTCTGTAATCAACACAAATCCTCCACTTACCATTTTTTTTGGGCACTACTACCAATGGGGATACCCACTGACTGTCAGAGATATGATAGATAAAATTGACTTTCAATAGTTTTTGTAATTCCTCTCTAACAATATCCTGAAGCATGGGATTCATTCGTCTCTACGGTTGCCTCACTGGTTTGATATTACTATCCATATAAATATGGTGAGTGCATGTCTGAGGGTGAATTCCATGCATATCGGTGTAGTCCCAAGAAAATGCTTTCTGGTATTTTCTTAATAATTGAATCAATTTCTCCTCCTAAGATGAGTCTAGGTGAGTGCCAATATTCAAAGTTTTTCCTGGACTAATCTGTATGGTCTTGCTCTGTGTGTTTGTGATAGATTGGATAGGAAAAATTTTGTGAAATGTTGTTTGCAAAGAATGAATGGTGCATGTTTCCTGAGAATTTTGTGCCAAAATTTCATCTGTGGCATAGTATTGGTCATTTCTCAATTCTTCAGAAACATGAGGTTGAGAAAGGAACAATTCTACCAAATCATCATTATTATGTTCTTGAAAATCATAGATTTGGTTGATGCTGCAAACAGATTGAACTTCTGCCTTATCATTGTATTTATCATCAAGCCATAAATTGTGTGCTACTGTTGGTGATTGTGCTGATGGGTAAAGAGTGAAATGTTTTCTTTCAGTTCCTCGCGAATTGATCATATTACCCGATCTACATCCTATGAATGCATCAACAGTTGCTAACCATGGTCTACCAATGATGATAACGTGTCCTCCTAAATTGGATTTTGGTTGAAGAACTAAAAAGTCCACTGGATACTCCCAACAGTCCAGCGAAACAATTATGTCCTCCAAAATCCCTTCAGGAATCACTTTAGACCTATCAACGAGTCCTAGAACAATTTTTGTGTGTTGCAAGTTTGTGAGCTGGAGTGTTTTCATGGTTTCAAGAGTCATCACATTTATTGCAGCCCCAAGGTCAATTAAGGTGTTTGGAATATGTATGTTGTTAATGATTGTAGTGACTCTGGGAATACTAGGATCAACATACTTTTCCATTGAAATGGTGTTTGCCATAAGGCCAACTAAATGTACAATAACATGAATAGTTTGTGGATAAACTCTTTTCCTAGTAGGCTTTTTAAGGCACGGTTCTTTGATGGCTTTAGTATATATGGGAATGTCTTTTATGGATTGTAGTAGCGGAATTTTTATATAGACATTCTTTATCTCATCTAAATCATCAAACTATGGTATAGACATGGGAAGTTTTGTTTGGACCAATTTGTTTGGAAAAGGTGGTGGATGCAACGGTTGCATTTGTTTATTTTTTATGTCATCATTTGGTTTCCTTTGAATTGGAGTTTCATTTTCATTTTCTTCATTTTCTTCTTGTTTATCAACTGCTGGAGATACTTTGTGAAGTACCTTACCAGAACTCAAATTGATATTTTTCAAAGGTAATGTAGGATATGAGGGTCCCTCATCTACATTATAAGCTGGTCTCTCTACTCCGTTATTTGGATTTGGTACAGGTTGAGCAGGGATTTGAGTAGGTCTAGGAGGTTATTGGTTAGATGGAAGTTGTAATTGTGGTGGATTTATTGGTGGAGGAGCAGAAAATGCTTGTTGAGTGGGTTGGGGTTGACGTGGATAAACAACTTCTTGCCGAGGATATTGCTGATATGGTTAAGGATATGACAAATATGGCTGATGATATTGTTGATATGGCTGCGAATATGGTTGGTATGTTTGAGGATATGGTTGATATTGTTGAGAGTATTGCTGAGATGGTCTCCATTGTTGTTGTGGGTAAATTTTGTGCTGCCATGGCATGGGTACATTCCACAAATTCTGAGCATACATCTGATCATGTGCAGGAAATTGTAAATTCTGGTTTTGGAACATACCTTGAGGTGGAGGTCTTGGCTGCCATGGTCTCTTTGCACCCATGAAATACACATTCTCCATATTTGTATTAGTTTCCACATTACAATTCCGAAAAATCTTGACTTTAGAGCAATGAAATATATCATGATTTTCACTACAAAAAGCACAAACTTGAATGTTTTCTAATGGGCAATCTTTTAAGGCATGTTTCTTCCGGCATTTTGGACAAAAGACAGCCATCATTTGATCTTCCTCTTATTGTCTTTTCTTATCTTTGAGAGTGTCAATTTGAATTCCTAAGGTACTCAATAGATCTGTTTTGAATTCCTCTAACAAAATTCCTATTTCAGCTCGTGTGACACTTGCTGAAGCAGATTTTGTGGATTTGGATGATATGGTTCTCTTTCCAATTTTGGCTTTGCTCCTAGAATACTTTTCACATAAATCAACAATTTTTTCCAAAGGTAAGGTGGAAATATCACCTTTAAAAATAAAATTAAGATCATCTAAGTATTCCTCTCGAATGCCCTTCAAAATATTGTTCGAATTAGATCAAGAGTCATGGATCGATGTTTTGATTTTCGTAAATTGTAAGCAAATCGTTCCATGTACTCCTCTATATTTTCGTCCTCTTGTTGATTCATCCTAAAGATATCATCTTTAGAATATTTTGATCTACAATAAGGTTGGTATTTCTTTAGGAATATTCTTCTCATGCCATCCCAATCAGTTATTGCATGCTCACCAAGTCCCATGAACCATCTTAGTGCTGATACCTTTAATGTTGCTGGGAATACTCTAAGCCTACGGGCATCATCTATGTAACCATATGTTTGACATACAATGTCAAACTCAAACAAGAAAGAATCTGGGTCTTCTGAAGCCATGCCATAAAAGTTTGGTAACACAGAAGGAGGTATGTTTTTCATTTTTATTTCCTCATCATGATTGTCTTCTGGTTCGTGAATAGGAAGTTTAAAGGTTGACTCTTCCTCCTCTCTTTGATCTTGTTGTTGTTCAGGAGTGGGTCCTCTTGCTGATCCTCCTCCTTCCTCAGCCATTTTTATAGATTCCTCTGGTGATTTAATTGCTTGTTCAGTGTCACTCATTCCAAAGAGTTGTTCTAGAGATTGTTGAGTTATTTTTCTACTTTCTCTTTTTGTAGAAGATTTACGAAGATGTTTCTTCTGTGATTCATGTGCCAATAGGATTTGTCTCTCAATAAGTGTAAGTCTTTGGCCTGATTTGTGTTTATCCTCTAATTGTTGTATGGTTATTTCCTTAGCTGGTGTTGTGTGTTCAATTTTTCCTAAAGGGTCTGCTCCTGCTGGTAGGTCAGTTTTTGGATGGTTGGTTTTTATGAATCTACCTTTATTATCTCTAGATCTAGGCATAAGAAAACATGACTTCTAAAATGACAATTAAAATCAAATCTAGGTTGTGTTTTTGTTTGTTTTTGTTTATTTATTTTTTTTCTTAGTTTTTATTTTGTTTTTTTCGAAATCCTCTAACTCCGCCTCACTGGCAACAACGCCAAATTGTAGTGGCCAATCTAGGGTGCTAGATTAGACTAGATTTAACATCAACCAAGGTAGGTAAACTTAGAGGCACGTGTCTAAAGTCTATAGACATAAAAGGATTTCATCTACCTAACTAAGTGTTTACTGTGACAGGCTACAGCACTCCTTTACAGGAGGTTGAAATATGTTTCCTCTCACACCTTAACACTCAGACCATCTAATTTATCTAAATTTTCTAAAGAAACATTGTATTGCTAGATTGAGTTTTCAACCCTCTTACAAGGATATTATCCAGAAAATCTCTTTCCAGCTAACACACTAAGCATTCATGAAAATCAAAAGCACACTGAAATTTTAAATGCATGAAAACGGAGTCCACAGAGATGCTTTGAAGTCTAATGTGTTAGTTTCAATCTTTGTAGCCTTCCTCCAGTGATCAAACATGCTCTTACAAAGCGATTTTAAGGTTTCAAGGTCAAATTTTGTCATTTCAGTGAGTCTTCAAGCAAAATTTGGTCACTAGGCATTAGGTCTAGGGTTTGATTTTACCCTTGTCAAAGTCGTCCAAATGACGTTCCATGTCACCATTCAACTGAGTGTACCATCATTCAAAGGGTTTTCATCATCATGTCAAGTTCCACTAGGTCGTGTTACACCTTGTTCATGCTTCAGTTGTGCCTATGCAAGGTTCATTTCCCTCTCCTAGGGTTTTGAAGCTAATTTCTCTTGGATGGTCAAATCATCGGAAAAACTTGTATCCTGATGTCCATACACCTTCCCCTATCCATAATTTACCTTATTAAACACTTCCCATCACTAAAATCCCCCAAATTCATCATTTTCGCACAAACCCTAGTTTCTTGCTACAACTTGGCAATTTTCTATGCTAGGCCTGTGTTTTGCCTTTTTGGACACCTTCCCCTCACTCAATTTCTGAGATTCCACTTTCCCATACTTTCTAACATCCCTATCCAGTTCCCAAAATTTTCTCAAGAATTTAGAAGCCCCCTATCCCCTTCATTTCGCTTCATTTTGACAAATCCCTTGTCCCACACATTGGGATAGTTTTCACTCAAATGATTTTTCTAAGCAATCAAAGATAAATTTGGGAAACATGAGAGAGTTTTCTGTCTAAAATAGTCCAAGGAAAAAAAACTTCCTTCACGTTTTACACAGGTGCCATGGTTTTAGAGAAATGTCAACAATACAATCGCCTTGGGAGAATTGATACACCTCTGAAGTGACCTTGGTAAAATCAGGATTTCTCCTAGTTTCATTGGCCAAATGACTTGCCTAATGAGTAACAGAATAATTAGACACCAATATATTTCCAATGAGCTATCGTGAGCTCAATTTGGAGTTGAGGAATACCTTCAAAATTTGACTGCAACAGTATTATGCCTTGAGGCAGCCTCATTTGGCACATTTTGACCAGTCTTGGGAGATTTAATTTTTGACAGGGTAAATGAACTCTAAATTGACAAATTCTGGTTTGGTTGGAAATTAGACTCAAAGACCTTTCCAGCCCGCTATCCTGCACCAAATTTGGACACCAGGAAGGCCTCCAAAAGGCTCCTACAAAGGGGCGCGGCGCACAGCGGGAGCGCAACACACTAGGAGAAATTGTCCAGTGTAAATTTACACTGACGCAGCGCACATGGGAGGCACGACGCATAGAGCTAAAAGGCCTAAATTTTATTGAATTATTCCTCAAAAATTGCAAATTCTTCATTCCACAAAGTTTCCACAAGCAAACAAAGTCATTGTGCTAATTAAGGTCATAGAGAAAGAATGCAAAGTGTTGGAGAGCGCAAAGCACGCGTTTAGAGTAAGTTGGAGGTAGTTTCCAAGGCACGATGCACACACAGAGGGGCACAACACACATAGAGGGCATGGTGCACACAGATCCACCCCTCAGTGCATTTTTTCAACGGGCGTCGCACACACCCAGGGTGCAGTGCACTAGATTTGGCGCATGGCGCACACCAACAAAGGGCCCAAATCATGCCAAATTGCCTCAAATTGCTTGGGAAACCCCTCAAATTGACAGGTAGACTCTATGTGATGACTTTCTCGTCAATTTTTATGAATGATATGGTGGTTTATGGCTATGTTTAAATTGCAACAAAACTCATAAAACCAACTACAAGAAAACACCAAAGGCCATTGTTGCTAGGGTTGCATAATTGTGGTATTGAAGCCAAGGTTCCATTTTCAACCCTCATTTTTCCCTTGCTTTCCATTTTTCCCTATCATTCCTTTCTCATTTTTCCTATTAACCCTACCCTATCAAATACCCAAACCCCCTACATATTCCTAAACAAACTTCTCCCCATAACCCCTATTCCCATCATATTACTCCCTTCCTAATACTCCCTTTTTCATTGTTCCCCTTGGTGACAGATATCACAAAAGCACCCAGCTTCACACCATCATCAAAGGGCAGCCTAAGTACAGTACACAGAGCAGTCATGGCATCACAACATTCATCAGCGTATGAGCGCCATGAGACCACTACTATGCCATATTTGTTACATATCAGAGAGGCTATAGGCACTTGTTTGCAGCAGCAAAGCAAGTGTTATCTCCACCGGGGGTGGAAGAGGCCTCACTTTCGGCATTGACTACATAGGTACAGGACAAGGGCAAGAGGCCCATGCATGATGATGGGCCATCAGGTGAACAGGAGGCCGATTTCATCCTCATTCAGGATGATGATGCAGCGGTGGAGAATGCCAAACTCAAGATGACCATTCAGGAGTAGAACACAAAGATCCAAGACTTGTCACTCAATGTGGAGAGGGCCAAATGGATCATCAGATATCTGGACCAGAGGAACAAGCAACTTGAGCACTAGCATGAGATCATGGAGCTGAAAAACATCTGTGAGAATCGACAAGTTGCCCAACAAAGTAGGATGGAGCTCACTACCTTGGAGCAAGAGATCAACAATGACCGTGAGTCCTGGTTAGAGCGGATCAACATCCACCTGGAGAGATTGCTAGAGAAGGTCGACAGAGACAAAACCATACTGAGGAGGATGGTTTATCATTTCAGGGTGCAGAACATGAGTGCAAAGGCCCGGATAACGAGCTTGAATGCAAAATTGAGCAAAGCAACAAAAGAGGAAAAAGAGGCAAAGGAGCAAGATCGGATTTGAAACTTGGCTGAAGCTTCTGTGGCCCATCATAGTGCCTCTTAAAGAATCTCTAGCCCAAATTTCAAGAAATTCGGGGAAATTTTGGTCACATGGTAATTTTTTGGTAAAAAGAAAGGTTTTTTCTCCGTGTGCGTGCGCCACTGGTGCGACGCGTAGGATTGGGAGGTCCAAATGACGAATGGCTTGAATTTTTGGATTCAGCATGAAAAATCATGACTACTGGTGCTTAGACAAGAAATTTGGGCATGATTTGAGTCTCCAAGATATCAAAAACACCCAAAAAATGGCCTCTCTGGCCCTATTTTGACACACAGGAAGCAGTCTTGGGAGAATGAATATTTGGAGGGGCAAATGAGCACCAAATTAAAAAATTCTACTTGGGTTGGAAAGTAGACAGGACAGGCTTTCCAACAAGCACACTTGGGCACATTTTAGACTGCTGCAAGTGCCTCAAAACATGATCCAAAGTGGCGCGGCGCATATAGAAAGTGGCGCAGTGCATATAGGAAAAAAGGCCAATTTCACCTCTGTTTCATGAAATTTCGATTCGTGACATCTCCAAAGTGGGCTAGCTCATCTACACTTCAATTTTTCATCACATAAGGTGGCATTTAAAGTATTTTCACTCCATATGGGCTTCTATCCAAGTGGGAAAGGAAGGCAAATAGTCACCCGAAGCCATTTGTCATGTTTGTAGCGCTTCACCTGTAGCTAATGTTTGGCTTTCCACCTCCATTTTGTAATGATTCGAGTAACTCCCCAACCCTTGGGCGTTCTATCTCTTCATGGCACATTCTATATATTGTATGTAAAGTATTTGCAAAAGGTTGGTTGGCTTGTAACTTCTAGGAGACTGTGGGAAAGAAACTCTGTTTCTTCATTGTATATTTTTATAGAGGATTAATGAAAGGAAGCGGCTCTGTTTCATGAGATTCATGTGGTTGTGAGTGTAGCAAATGTGTCTCTTATGTTTCATATGTATCTTTTTATGTTTCATAGTTCATTTCATATTTATTTCCAATGAAATTGTCTAAGTTAGATAAGGTATAATTCAATTTTATTGCTTTGCCTGTGGGAAAATTTCATGTTCAGTGTTCTTTCTTCTGTTGAAAAGGATTCATGTTGTCCATGCCCTTTTCACTCTCCTAAGCAATCTCTCCATTCCGCGTTGTTTCAAACTAAATTGCTGGACTCTCCGCCTATCTTGCCTCACGAAGTAATCTGTGCCTTTGTATTAAATTCTTTGTTCATTGCCATCCATTAGTCCCATACCATCCCAGAAACACAGTCATTCATAAAAATCACTTCTTGTATCCTTATTCACTTACTAGCCTAAGATCAATATTTCACTGCAAGTCATCTCAGATCGTTTCGTTTATCTATTCACTGAGTGTGACTCGGAGTGAGCCCTCTCATGTTATGGTAGGGATAGCTACCAGACTGAGCGTGGTTTGTGGTTACCCTAAATTTTTCCTTCCTTCAGCCTAAGGCAGATTTAAGCTCTAACATAATGATCGATCAAATATTTTACAAGATATTGTTCAATGATCTGGCAATCAAATTCTCAAACTATCACCATGAATATTATTTGCAATAATTTCCAATCAAATCGATAAACTCACAGCCAAGGAAATAACATTAAACACTATGTACACTATTCAAATTCAAAAATGCTATGGAAATGAAATTAACAGTATACCAATCTCCACGTAGGGCCTGTCCACACTTCAATGGCACACTTAAGAAACTTCAAGCAACAAGAATGTTAACGCATAAGCACTGTTGGAGTAAAATGGTTACTGTAATTATGTTTTGGAGATCGAAATCACATGCAAGAGCAATGTTCTCGAACAATGCACAAAGATAAGAATCGTTCTGGAAACAATACAATACACAGTCTTTATCTTCTTGTCTCCTATCTAAATCGAATGTACATATTCTAATGATGCCAGCAGGAAAAGATGAGTCTATCTCATTGTATATTGGCATCATTAGAATTATTAAACTTCTAATCAATTTAAATATGTATATGGAATACATAAATGCAAACACAAAACTGAGATCTATTCAAATGTATATATTTGTAAGAAAAACAAAGGTATCACCTTCAAGAGAAGGAGCATATTCTAGACATTGTATGTATCGTTTATAGAACCATTCGTCATGAAACATCATTTGATTGACATATCAACGATATTTCCTGTAACCTCTGTTAGTGTCAGTCTCTCCAGCCTTCCTCCAATGATCAAATATGCTCTTACAAAGTTGTCTCAGAGTGTCAAGGTCAAATTTTGTCATTTCAAAGAGTCTTCAAGCAAAATTTGGTCACTAGGCATTAGGTCTAGGGTTTGCTTTCACTCCTTCTAAAAGTTGTCCAAATGTCGGTCTATGTCACTATTCAGCTAAGTCTATCATCATTCAGAAGGTTTTTATCATCATGTCAAGTTCCATTGGATCATTTTATAGCTTATTCATGCTTCAGTTGTGCCTTGGTAAGGTCTATTTCCCTCTCCTAGGGTTTTGGAGGTAATTTCTCTTGGACGGTCAAATCATCGGAAAAACTTATATCCTAATGTTCATACACCTTCGCCTATCCTTAAAGTACCTTATAAAACACTTTCCATCACTGCGATTCCCCAAATTCTTCATTTTTTCACAAACCCTAGTTTCTTGCCACAACTTGATAATTTTCTAGGTTGGGCCTGTGTTTTGCCCTTTCGGACCCCTTCCCTTCACTCGATCTCTGCGATTCCACTTTCCCCTACTTCCTAACATCCCTCCCTACTTCCAAAAATTTTCCCAAGAATTTAGAAGTCCCTTATCCCCTTCATTTCGCTTCATTTCCACAAAATTCCTTGTTTCACACATCGGGATAAGTTTCACTTAAAAGGTGTTTCAGAGCAATAAAAGATGAATTTTGGAAAACTGAGAACGGTTTTTGTCCACAACATGCCAAAGAAGAAAAACCTCATTCAAGTTTTATACAGTTGTCATGGTTTTAGAGAAATGTCAAAAATATCGTTTCCTTAGGAGAATCAAATGCACCTCTGATGTGACCTTGGGAAACTCATGTTTGATCCTAGCGTCTTTGGCCAAATAACTTTCTTGATGAGTTAAGTGATACCTAGACACCACGAGATTTCCAATGAGCTATCATGAGCTCAATTTCGAGTTGAGGAAGGCATTCAATAATTGACTACAACAGCACTCTGCCTTGAGGCAGCCTCATTTGGTACATTTTGACTAGTCTTAGGATATTTGATTTTTGACAAAGAAAATGAACTCTAAATTGACAAATTATAGTTTTTTTAGAAATTATACTCAAATACCTTTCCAACGAGTTATCCTGCGCCCAATTTGGACACAGGGAAGGCCTCCAAAAAGCATCTGAAATTCGCGCTACGCGTAGGGCTCTGGCGCGCTACGCGTCAGGACGCGTAGCGCACCGCGTGCTACCCTTAAGTTGGGGAGGTCCATTTCATAAAAACTAAGAATTTTTGGATTTTTCATGAAAAAATACACTTTCTCAGCCATTTCCAGGAAGTTTCATGAAGATTTCAGCCCCCAAAAGGTCAAAAAACAAGCAAAAAATGACCTTGTGTCACTTTTTGGACACACAGGAAGCAGTCTTGGGAGATTGCAATTTGGGAGGGGAAAATAGCCACCAAATTGAGAAATTCCACTTGGGATGGAGGTTAGTCATCCAGACCTCTCTAATAAGACCACTTGTGCCTCATTTGGATTCCGGGAAGTGCCTCAAATGTCATCTGAAAGGCACGCTACGCGTTGGGAAAATTTGCCAGTTTTGCACCTTCAGCTCAGGAAAATGCAGCATTGACTAGTTTTGACTTTTTGGTGGGATTTTTCATCCTCTTCGATGTAATTAATGTAATTTCATGTTTACATGACACTTTGTTACCTATTCTAGAATATTCATTCATAAAATGGCAAAAAATTAATGAATGAATTGGTTTCCAAGCTTATAGAGGCAAGTTGTTTTGGTTGCCTAGTTTGTAGTGCTGATTTTAGAATTGGTTGAAATAGCTCCTAGAAGGAGGAGCTCGACCCCTAGAGGTTAGGGAATGGTTTGGCTTGGTCTATATATGTAATTTTTCATTCAGTAGCAGAGGTGGGACTCTTGGGATAGTTTTGAGACTATATTGTACATATTTTACCAGCATTTTTGGCAAAGGAAGACCAGGGTTTTGCAGCACTACTTGGGATCCATGTGGCTTGATGTCTTGATGGTGTGTTTCTTTCAGTCCTTGTAAGTTATGTGTGTGCATCATTATCTTTATTGAATCTTCTCTTATTAAGCAAATGAAGTGTTAAGGTAGAATCCATGAAACTGCCATGCTCTCCCTTTAAATTTGTTTAATATTCTATGTTTTCTTCAGCTTAAGGAGAATCCTTGAGACCCCTCACTCTCCTTAGCCTCCCACCGGTCTGATCTATCCATCTCACTTGATTTAAGGCATCAAAACAATTTCCTATCTTGCCCCAAGTGGACCTCTGCAAAAATTGTTCCTCATCCCCGCACCCAAAATTGCCTTTCCCTTGATTTCAACAAAATCATAAAAAAATCAATCCTAAACTCTTTGTACTTAATACCTAGCCTAAAATTAGTCATCAATTCGGTCATCTCGAGCCTTTTCGAATATCTTTCGCCAAGTTTGACCCGGAGAGAGCCCTCTCCTATCCTCGTAGGGCTAGCTACGAGGCTGAGCGTGGTTTGATGTGGCCTTGAGTCTTGCCTTATTTCAGCCTAAGGTGGATTTGAGCGCTAACATAGTGGTGACCATACTGGGGAAGAACTGGTTTGCTTGTTAGTGTTATTTGATTTATAGCTACAGACAGAGTCTGAAGTCACGCCAGGTAGCCTTCGAACTGCACATTGCTCTGCGAGTGCATAGTAGATAAACACTACTTCAGTCGATCTCCGGTGTACCTTGTAATTGTAACACTTAACTTATAAATTGCCCCAGTACATGTATCAAGTTCAGATCTGATGGTTGATGGTGAACAACGGTCAAACACTGCAAGGCTGAAATCATTCACCTGGCGACTCCATCCACTGAACAATCCAGAAATCGATGCTTCATGGTGACTTCACTGCAGGGAGATCAGTAGCTGTGAGATCCTCAAGATGGACCGAATCATGAGAAGATACGCTCCCATGAGCCGAGATCACATTCCAAGTTTTCCGAATAAGATGCCCAAGGTAGATTGGTCAAGGAATCTGCCTACGTTTAACAATGATGGTAAGAAAGATGCTGCTTTACATCTCGTTAGATTTCAGATGCATATTCGCAAGTTGAAAGTAGATTTTCCTGAAGATTGCTTGATGAAGATATTTTTGGCCACTCTCGAAGGTGAAGCCCAATCTTGGTATGAAAATTTGCCGCTGGCCTGTATTTATTGTTTAAAGGATTTTCATGCTCTGTTCATTGAAAGATATCAAGTATCTTACCCATCATTAAAATGAGTTCATGACTGTTGCAAACATGTTTCCACTTTTATTGAAAGCCTTGAGAAATATTATGAAGATGATAATTTCATGGATGATGAGATCATGGAGGCCCTGTATGAAAATCCATTTTAGCAGTATAATGAAAACTTAGAGGATACTTGTCAAGATGCACAGGAAAATTTGCAGCAGGATCAAGATCTAAGTATAGTTGAAGATGATGAAGGAGAATGTTTTATTCCAGATCTATCCATAGAAGAAGACAACATGCATGAAAGTCAAGTTTCAATTTCAGAATGTGATAAAGTCAAGTCATCCGTTTCAAAGCTAGATTCAGATCTTGATGATGAAGACAACCTTGCTCTGAATCCCATGAAGGAGAGCTCTATTGTTGAGGTCATCTAGAATGAAGAAGACAAAGTTATTGACCAAAGTCTTCATGAGGAGGTAATCTTGTCATTTCATGGACAACAAGATGGGATTTTTGTTCAGGTAAGTGAGAAATCTTCTTTTGATAACTCAATGGTAAATCATCACTTGATTGCCATGTCATATGAAGACAATTACTATTTGAGCAAGAGAAAACAAAAAGCATTATCTCCTTTGTTTGAAGATGAAATACATCAACTCTTGAAAGGTCATGTTTCAGCCAAAGCTACAACAGATTTGCAGTGCACACATAGTCAGGAAAGTGTTGGTGAAACTTCTTCCTCTTTTGAAAAAGATGACTGTCTTGTAATCAGTTTTGTAGAATCAGCAAATAGATAATATTTTCTTTCACAAAGATGATAAGGCTGTTATGTTTGATAATCTTGAAGATTGTTTTTTGTTTAAGAATGACCTAGACCATGAAGATGAGGAGTGTGAGCTTGAGAGAGACAATATGCCAGGATTTCTCATGGTCAAGGAACCTACAACTAACACTCAGATGGCAGAAGCACATACTTCTCTGTGCATTCCTATCCCTCAGAAATCAAATTTTCTTTCCGATCAGAATGAAGGGAGTACTTGTATTTTTGCTACTGGATCTCAAGATAAGATAGTGCTTCAGGATTATCAAGATCCCTTCGACATCCTTTGGCAAGCACTAGAGAAGATAAATGTTGCCTGGTTCATTATAATAAGCCTTGGTTTCAGTGGTTATTGTGAGTTGCCTACATGTACATCGTTCCGCCTGCTCAAGAAAAGCGAGAGCAGAAATTTGGTATGTAGCCATCTACTGGATTGGTTACATTGGAAATCTCATTACACATGATTGTACATATTTCATTAGTATGCAGGTGGTTGTCATCATGATTCCAAATCTTGATGGATTGCTGCCTTTTTCCAAAAGCTTTGTAAAGTCTTATTTTAAGTCAGTCATGAGTCCTTTGTGTTTGGTCTGTTGAGTCAGTTTTTTCAAGTTATTTCAGTTTTCCATCGAGTCGGTTTGAGTTAATTTTCAGTCAAGTTTTCATTCAATAAATGTGTCAAAGGTTTTTTGTTATCCATTCAAATAATGACTCCATCGCCCAAATGGATGAGGGCACTGTCTAGCTCTTACAGAGATCTGCGGTTCTTGGCACCTCCAAGGAGCTACCATCCCCGTTGGAGCCAATGTTAGTTTCAGTCTTTCCAGCCTTCCTCCAGTGATCAAATATGCTCTTACAAAGTGGTCTCAGAGTGCCAAGGTCAAATTTTTTCATTTCAGTGAGTCTTCATGCAAAATTTGGTCACTAGGCATTAGGTCTAGGGTTTGCTTTCACTCCTTTCAAAATTGCCCAAATGTCAGTCTATGTCGCTATTCAGCTGAGTCTATCATCATTCATA
>APFE030549882.1:0-15904 GCA_000404065.3 Pinus taeda | reverse complement strand
CTGCAACCTGCTGAGAGCTACAACTCTCTCTCGTTTTTCAGTTTCTCCTGAAAGGGAGCTACAACCCCCTACTTCTTTTCAAGGACCACTTTTCATAAATTTTCAAACTGGATCCATATACATCAAATGATCATCAAGTACATGTAAATAATACAGTCAGCTATAATAACCAGATCAACAATAACAGAACAGAACCCAGAACTTCTTTCCAACAGAAAAATTCAACCAACAGAAGATCTTAACACAGATACGCGGTTCTTCTCTTACTGGCCTGCGTCGCTACGCAGTTCACCTTCTGCTTCTCTGCGTATACCCGCAGATCTCCTTCTTCTGGACTGCGTGGCCACACTCTGCTCTTTTCACTGAACTGCGTATAGTACGCACCCAAAAACAATATCGTGCCGCGTACTTCTCAGAAAGTACGCACCCAGCAGAATAATCGCGCCACGTACTTCTCAGAAAGTACGCACCCACAAGAATAATCTCGCCGCGTACTTCTCAGAAAGTACGCACCCAGAAGAATAATCGCGCCGCGTGCTGCTTCAGAAAGCACGCACCTGAGCCTTCGCCGCTTCTGCGTACCCACGCACAGAACCTTCAGCGCCTCTGCGTACCCACGCACTGAACCTTCGGCGCCTCTGCGTACCCACGCACTAAACCTTCGATGCTTCTGCGTACCTTGGACTAGGGCTGAAATAACCTCAAATGCTCAGATCTGAACTTGTGCTCAAGAGATCACCCTTCGCCAATTCGCTTCTGACTTCTCCTTTATAAATCAATCTTTTAAGAACAGAGAACCCAATAGATCAGATCTTAAGATATTCAAAGACACAAAAGATGCCCAAGCCAAATGATCTCCTTTGCTTTATATAGGCTAGCTCTTCCTCAAATCAAGGATCATGGGGCTCAATAATAATAATAAAATAATCAATACCGCGGGCCAAAACCATGATAACCCAATACTGTTGGCTAAATACCACTGAGAAACCCCACGGGTGGGCGCTTAACTGCCTTGGAATGTGTGCACTGGGGTACGCACTCCATGAATGGGTGACCCGCGTATTCGGACGCCGTCCCTGCACAGTATGGCTGCGGGTACGCACCTCCTGAACTGTTCTCCTGCGTACTTCTTTATTTTCATCAAAAATGAGAGCCATGCCATGGGTGTTGCCATCAAGTACAACATCTGAAACATATAATCATACCAGAACCATAATGCCAACAGGAAAGGAAATAGAAAAAGACCGAGCATTCAAAACAGAGAAGCCATTGTCCATCTAGATCATCTGTACAAGTGTTTGCTTAAAATTCATTTACGTTTTCACTATCTGTCAAGTTACTGTATCATTACTATTCATTAATTTTTTATGGCTACTGTGCAAACATTATTCACAGTCAAATACTAAGAAAATAGACGGAATCACAGTGAATTCATAGTTACCAAACTACCAGTCATCAATTCATTCTCGCACGCGGTTGAGCAACAATTCCAGTTCATGATATTCAGATAACAACGACAGAGAGTTCATATAGCAATGTTCACAAACTTTTCCAACGTTCGAATACACAAAAGGACGAACGACAATCCAGAACCCGAATACGCAGAGGTAACTAAAAACTATACAGTCTCTTTTACATTCAAAATTTCATTTCAATTATCAAAGAACCAAATTTATAGTACTATTGGTAGAGCCGAACAATGTTACAGAGGACAGAGACTATTAAAACATAAACAGAGCCAAGCACGACTGAAAGTTGGAAACCCTTGCAAAATAGAAAAACCCCGAGTTAGGGTTTGAACAAAACAAACGACTAGTGGTCCCAAAATCTTTATACATCTCACACAGGAGCGACAAAATCCAATTACAGTCGGACAAGCATACACAGTGATTAAGAAACTAGACCAGGAGATGGGTCTTTCGTAGAAATCGATACTGCAGATAGAGATTGAAGTTTCAGGCCTACCCAGGAAGAGAACGACCAAATAACCAAGCGTTGGAAGATACGCCGCCCAGGTCACCAACAAAGACCTGCAAGAATACAAATGCGAGTGCATTAGAATGTATGGTGTAAAGAATACTCAGGGGAAATAAGAATACCTGAAGAAAGTCAAAAATATCAAAAGTGGTTTTACCTGGAGAGCGCAGCCAGACGCCATAGCATGACAACCTGAACGAGACCGAGAAACTATTGAGAAAAGGAGCGAGTTGGGTTAGACCCAGAACCAAATAAAAAGTCATATTGAAACATAGACAGGTTTCGTTACCTGTTTTAAACTGAGGATGCGTGCCTGAGAAGCCCTGTGCTTCCAACCAAGACAGTGCCGCACTGTGAGAAAGCGAATAACCACAGACAAATAACACCCAAACGGAATTCGAACCAGAGACATCAGAGAACTAGAAGACATATAGCAAAAATACAGTGATTGCCGTTGACGACAACGAAGGAACTGAGCTAGAACCCTAGTATAGGTACAACCAACAGGCATAATAGCCACAATGAGAAGCGAGAAATATAACCTGAAACCCAAGCATGCAAGGAACAGGGAAATAGCAAAGTCACTTACCAAATTCAAGCAACGGAACCAAGCTGAATAGCCTTCACCATCAAACAACATTGCCATAAACCAAACAAACAGGTTAACAAGAGGCGGATTTCAAGTTCTCAGACAGCATCCAGAGCCAAACAAACTCACAGCATAACGCACACAGAGTTCCATTGCAGAGACCAACAAACCCTCAACGGCAGCGAATACCTCAGATCAAAATCACCAAAGAACAATCGAGAGAATACGAGAAAGGTTAGGGTTAAGGCGTGTTTCGAGGCAGAGTACTGTCAATTAATTCCCGCATTAACTACACCAGCTACCACCATCACAAAGACTCGCGAAACAGAGATATTTGTTCGCCACATAACCTATCCCCGTCATACATAAAAGTATAAAGTGCTGCCAAGTGGGCTGGGTCCCATCATGCAGTTTTATATCATTGATTTGTTTTTCAAAAAATATAAGTTTTATAACAAAAAATTAAAAATATAATATAAAATCAAATTGATGAAATATATTCAAGGCCTATCGTGGAAATTAATGAAATTCCACTTACATCGACCTCACTAGAACATAGATAAAGAGGCTTCCAGCACTAAAGTTATCTCTAAATAATGGTGATGAAACTCCTACTAAAGACCTAACTTAAAATTGAGAATAACTCTATCGAGGTTTATCAAATCCTGAATTAAGTATTATTCGCGATTAAAAATAAATGTCTCGATTTAGAAAAGTTACATATGATGACTGTATAATGGCAAAAAGCCGTTATCGAAATAATTGCTATAAACTAAAACCATAGTTCAAAAGTTAATAAATTTTAAACAGTAATTAGAGAAAAAGTATATACATATCTGGATTTTTTTATTATTGTAATACTAATTGAATATAGATTTGGAAATAAATGTTAATTTAATATTAATATTAGTAGTTCTAATCCCTGATCTAAAAATGAGAAAATGAAGATTATAAAAATAAGAGGAATGATTATTATATAAATAATCGATAAGTATTGATAAGATTATTTCTTTAAACAATTATTTTAATTATACATTTTACATTGCAAAAATTTAAAAAAAATGATAAAAAATAATAATTATAATTTTATTTTAAATTATTATGGTATTTATTATAAAAATGTATGATATATGAGTTAAGTATCTATTAACTTAAAAAAAAAAACATGTAACAATATTTTTAACTATGGAGATTCACTAGAACTTTAGAATGGATATCCTTAACTTGTAAATAGGCTTTGGTACAATACCATGGGTCAATGCCATGACATATCAATACCACATGCTCAAACAAATATAACTTGTTTCATAATGAGTATATATATATACAATCTAACTTAATTCTATAACATTTTTTTAATTAAATTGTAAAACAAAAAGGTCATAGCTATGATTGACATAAATATCAACTCTCTATCTACGTTAAATCGCTACTGTCCACCTATTAATTATTGAGAATTAAATTCAAACTATGGAAAACCGCCAAAATGGACAAACCAATGGCTGTAATAATATATGATAATTTACATTGATAAAGATGATGTTCTTTAGAATGTTAGAAATAAAATTTGATAAAGGAAAACAAAACTAAGTGAACACCACTAATACAATGTATGCTATTCCATTACCCAATTATGGTGTATCTAACTAGAGAACAAATGAGGAAAATATTAGTAATTTTTAATTGCATTTTCTAAATGCATGTCATGTTCATATATTGATTTATACTTTGGTTTGCAATTTATATTATTTTTTACGTGTAATACATGTAAACACAAAATTAATTACGGTATGTAAGGATAGAATCTCATCAATATGTCCTCTCTTGAGTTTCAAGAATAATTGGGAGTGTTAATAGTTTTCAAAGGGGTGAAATATTTCTTTAAAACTGTGTTGAAAGCATAAGAGAGGAATTTAGTTATAATATACTTAATTGAAAACCTACATTACATGCTAGTAACCTAGTTAAGCTATTATTTTAACAAAATTCAATGCTTAATTCTTACATAGATTGATAAGAAAAAAAAAATATGAAACAAACAAAAAATTTGTTAGTATTCCCAAATACTAAACATGAAAAGACACTTGAAAGTGTATCAAAATCATTCTCTTCACTCAGAACATAAGGATAAATCAAAATCCTTATTATTCATAGGGAAATGATAAGTTTTATTGCGCTATTAGGGACTTCAATATGTCAAATTGTAATAGCATTGTCAAAATTGTTCCATATTTCAAGAAAAAAGTTACTTCAAATAGAGTGCTAAATTCACGAATAGTAGTAACGAAACTGATGAAGTTGCTTATTGGGATTTTATCTCCAAGTATCACTAATTACATAGAATTCTAGAAGGATTAGAGAGAAGTCGATCGACTTTTAGGAAATCCATTCTCATGATGCACTAAATCAAAATCATTTTATCTAGTGGTGCTTATATAGAGGCATGCATTATGAACATGATAACCATGTTATGGACGTGTGTGGATGTGTGTAGATGTATCACTCAATAGTTTAAGTGATTCAACCAAGAAGAGAGGCCCAATTATACTCTTTCCTATTTTGGATAGCTAAATCCACCGAATTATGTGGCTCGAAAACAAACTTGATGGGATTTAATGATGATACGTGACGTGAAATAAGATTTAAAAAAAACCCAAAAATCTCTCCTATTAACTACAAATTAGAGGAACTATAATTAAATAAATAGGATTAGTCTGTATTCACTAAAAGATAATTCAATCACTAATTTATAAAACATTAAATATAAGAAAGAAGATATTATTTGTAAATAATAAATCCATTGAATCAAATTTTTCCTAAAGCATGGGAATAACACACATGATACCAAATACTACAAATAAGGTTGACAAGATGTGTGATGGTCTACATAGATACGCAATGGAGCTATGCAGACATGCAATGGAGATAGGAAATATTTCAATGGAAACTCATTTGCATGTTGAGATAACAACCCATAAATTTCCACCAAAAAGTCAAGAGAGAGAAAAGGTTTTCCATAATATGTTTGTTGTATGTGCAGATGTGACTAGAATTCATAATTCTGGAAATAATAGTAGGTAACTTTTTGTAAAGCTAGTAGAGAATTTGGTATGGAAATCATGTGTTGTGAAGATAAATGAAAAAAAAAGGAAAAGTCTCTTGCAACACCCGTACATAAAATTCTTGAGGAAGAGAACGACTACAGAAAATATCAAGCTGCAGTATGAAATAAAAAAAATTGTCACCAAAAGTTGATGTTTATAGGCCATTCAGAAGAGATAGAAGTGAATAATTTTTCTCCAAGATTGCGGAATGCACTTAATAATTTTGCCAAAGGAGAAAATTGTGGGAAGAATACATTGAAAGTAGCTAAAATACTTAAAGGTCCACAAGATTTGCATGGAAAGAAGACTACTAAGAACATAATTTAAGGTCAAAAGGAGGGACAAGAAACACTATCAAGAGAAAAAATAGCGAGTATGGGACAAGCATATCTCATGACAATTTATTTCATTTGCAAACAAGATATAAGGGGAAACATTTTATCGTATGAAGGAGCCAACAATTTACAACAATACATTTTGTTGAAGGTAGTGATGGGGGAAATATTTACTATTATAGTTACCATTAATATAAAGAGGTGAAGAATGAAGTCCTACATCCTTGGGAGGTGTTCAAAAGGATAACTGGTAGCAATAGTTTAAACCAACAAGGCAGAAGCAACATGTATCAAATGAATACATATTGGAGATGGGGGTTGAACAAATGAAAGGTGTACCTAAGGTATGATACAATGGTGAGGAAAGAGTAATCAGTTTCAACACTTAATTGAATGGAGGGGACTACACCATCTTGGCAAAGATGTAATTGCGAAGTCGAATTTGGGATTGAGGAAGGAAAATGAATATCAAATATTGCATCAGAATAACACAGAATATAATAGAATCAAATAAGGGATATTGGCACGCTAAATTTAGTAATGAACCAGTAGCATGACCATATGTGTGACCAATAAAAACAGTTTGTTTGGGACCCTAGAGGTTTTTGTAGAGATATGACTAGGAGGTCAAACTTCTTCCACTTGGGGACTTTTTTGGGAGTATCACCATGTGCAAATTATTTTGTTAAGGCCAAAATAGAGCTATGTAGGTTCTAGAAGAATATTTTTATTTTTTTTGGAAATTAGGAAATTGCAGTAGGAATGTAGATTGTTAGCATAGTGTTGTGGCTCATTGTAACAATGTTGGTTAGCGGGTTGATTTGTTAGGTGGTTTAGTTGTTGGGAAATTGGGCATTTTCTATGGTAAAAAATATAAAACAAGAAATATCGTAGTTTTGGTCTGCTGGAAAAATGTCTAATTTTCTCTGTCTATAGAGATATTTTTCTTAGCATTGTCCATATACATAATGTAGTGCAAAGGAAAGAAGAGAAACTCCATAGTGAATTTGGAGACAATATTTGGGAAATGGTCCATATACATAATGTAGTGCAGAGGAAAGGAGAGAAACTCCCTAGTGAATTTGGAGACAATATTTGGGAAAAAGGCCCGTTAGATTTTCTATATATATATATATGAAGTGAACATGGTTTTTCTTCCCACTTTGTACATAATTCCTCCACGTAATTGTGAACGTTGTCAGTGTGAATTTCATTGACTTGGTTTTGACACTTGTATGTGATCAAGGACTTACAGTGACGGGGCTAAGTGGATTTCATCAAATTCGTGCACATGGTCATTAGCAATAAGAATAACAAGATCAACAAATGGCTTTAGGGACCATTGCTACATGTTTTAGCGTTGAGTCTTTGCTAGATCGAACCCCGATAACCACACAACAACATAAAAAATTATTGTCTCAAAGAGAGATATTACTAAAGGAAAAAAGATAAAAGTGTCGTGACAATTTGTAGAGAGCGCTCAAATTAAAGGCTTGACATTACTTGTGAATATTGTTAGTGTCAGAGTCGAGCTCTCATTTCATTTTTGTAAAGACATATTGGTGGTAGGACTTGACTTCATATGTTGACATTAGTTGTGAATATTGTTAGTGTCAGACTCGGGCTCCCATTTCATTTTTGTAAAGACATATTGGTGGTAGGACTTGAATTCATATGTTCTCAAAACCAGTGTAATCGAGATCTTATCAAGTTTAATAAAATGATTGGAATAATTTGTTGACCCTGACTAGTTAGAGGTGGAGCCTTGGGCTAGTTGAACAATGTGTGGAGGTGGAGGAAAGCTGGTTTCTGACCTATCCATATTGATTCTTTGGTGAGAACCCTCGGTATAGTAGTATGGACTCCTCGACAATCCTTTAAGTTGCGGAGGTAATGTTTTAAAATGGAATATTATTAAATTTTATTTACATAGGTGAGGAGTTTAAGTTTATAAAGTATATAAGGAAGTGGCACCATATACCAAATGGTGTGAATAATTATAAAACTTTAAAGATGTTTTATGAAGCCACATTTGAATAAGGAATGGTCGACATAATATGTGGGGTTTGGTACTTCTTGTGTTTTAAATAAGGAAAGGGATTTCCGTTCATAGTTTTTAGTTTGGAAAGTAAAAGTGGTTAGGAACAATTAAAGGAAGGACGTCACCGTAAAGGGAAAAAAATATTGGGCATATAAAGCAATCTATCAAAGGGGTCTGTGATTAGGAGGCTACCTAGGAGATGGAGGATAAAATGAATGAAGCATTTCCTACTTTGTTCTAAGAGAAGGGGAAATGAAAGAAGAACATTGAGGATGGATTTTATTTTAAGGGAGGGATGATGTGACAACCCTATGTTTTTTTTTTTGAATACATGGTTATTTTTAAACTATTGTATTATTATTTGAATTTAATGGTTATGTAAGCAAGGATTTCAATTATTTATTATGTAATTAAATTTTATTTAATTAATAAATGAGTAATTTTGCAAAAATAAAGAAAGAACGCTTGAGTAATATAGAATTCTTGCCAATCTAAAAAATGTTGTTTGTGGTCAAGTCCACATGATGGACATTCCCAAATAATCTTCTAAAAGTCCCAAGGAGAAAACTACCAATTTGAAATAGCATAGTGGGACAGAAATATTATTCTAAAAACCTAGCTAGATATAAATGCTAAGTTTCATGAAAAATAAAAGAAATCATATCTTGATAGAGGCATGATATAAATGGAAAAGGGAAGACCTTTTCCTAATTAATGTAAAAATATTAAGTAATTAAGGGCTGAAAATCCTTAAACAAGGACACTGCTAAGGGAAAAAGACATGCTTGGAAGATCTATAAGAAAACCAAGCAGGAACACAAAGAGGTTATTGATTCTATAAGGTAAGGAGGTCCAAGCTCGGTGGGAATCACTTATTGAAATTTGTTGGCTGGAAAGGACATGATATATTCCTGAACATTCCCAAGTTTTTAGTTGCAGTTAGACGATTTTGATGCGACCGTTTAATGCTAAATGTCAATATTTCCTAATGTTTTTGTGCTAAGAATCCTCATTAGATTATTGAAGTAAATTGTAAACATAATTATGATGAGAGTTATAGAAACTATAATGCAAGTGATCTAATAGGGAAGTTAAGATAAAAATAACTAGTTATTTGTACGACTATGGTTGTTATATAAAAAATAATTTTCTCACAGAAATCCATTCATAGCAATAAATGGTTTATGCTTAAGAGTGTGTTAAAATTCATGAACTAAATTTTGCTATATAGTTAGAGTGTTAACATTGAATTAAATTTTTCTATATAGTTAGAGTGTTAACATTAATTTCATATAATGAAATGATAATACAGAGAATGAAATTATAATAGAGAATGGTAAAAAATCTAAAATAAATATTAGTAAGTATTTATAGAATCATGCAAATTGATTAATCCTATATATTTTGCTTGCATGTACAAACTATATAAGAACTAGTATAAAAAAAACTTATATTATGGGATTATCTGTAGTTGACTATCAAAAGATCTATATGCTTAGATTCCTTAACAATATAGTTAATAAAAGAAGCTTGATGGTGCACTTACATCAATAGTAGACATTAAATTGAAATAACATAAGGAAGATCGTATTCGGAAGATTGAATTTAAATAGAATTATTTTATAATGAAAAATAGTCGATAAGTTCGGTAAGGAAACATGGAATATATATGGTATTCTTGTAGACAAAAATGGATTAAATCTCCTATCAGTGAGTTTGACCAAAGAAGGGACTATTATGTTGAAGAAGAGGTGATTAGTACATTACTTATTAAAATCATTATACCAAGGGTAGTGTGAAATCATATCGGGGAGTGAAGGATTTAATTAGTTAGTAGAAATTTTCAAAGGAAGAGTACGTGAAATTATCATACAAAAGAGAAGAGATTGAACTGTGAGTAACTTACTATAATAATGACAGTGAAGGCATATAAATCCATTCCGTGGGAAATCCAGTATATGGAATGTAATCTTAAGAAAAGACAACTTGGGTGAGGAATTGTCAATGCCTCATCTCGATTATAAACCAACATTTTTAACTTACATACATAAAATTTACAGTAAAACTTTTATATAAAGTTTGAATATTAATCAGTGTTATAGTGAAGAAAGCAGGAATTAAATACATTGAATAATGCGACAGAATCACTCTGAGAGATTTGTATTATGCCAACACAAGTATCTAAGAGAACACATACTAATTATAGTAGTCGTAATTAACAATCTACATTGAGGGTAAACCTAAAGCATTCGAAAAACTCTATGCGGAGGAGATTCACACAATATAAATGTTAAAATGCAAATTGTATACATGCTACACTACCAGTAATTCAACAATGCCAATATAATTATAGATATGGCACAAATATTTCAGCCATGCACATATTTAAATATAATGTAATTAATACAAGGATCTGAGAATGTCAGAATCTGTGAAGCAACATGCTTTTTTCCTTTTAGTCCTAATACAATGTAAAACAAACTAATGGCTAGAAAATACTAGAAACGTAATAGCATAGAATGAGATTCTGTTCAACCATATATCCATAAAATCTTCAGTATTATGCGATATGTCTCAGGAATATATGTGAAGAGCATCCAAACTAGAAAAGATAAAATAAATCATTTCAACGTCAAATATAGAGGATATTTGTTAAAGACAGATGGAGCTGGCGCAATGACACTTTTTCAAAGTCAAACAAATAGCAAGGAAACTTGAGATTGAATTAGAAAACAAAAGTCTCAAAGTAGGAACTTAGTATAAAATGAATAAGCTTATAATTCAAAGAGTTAATCCTAGTGGGCTATCCAGAGCTGATGAAGGTATCTCCTCCAGTGCTATCGCTCTCGAGAACCAACATAAGCCCAAGTTATTATGGTATATTGAAGAAACAATTAAATAAATTGCAAATTAACGCCAAAGAACAAGTTGAAAAAATCCCATTGACGTTTGTTAGAGTAAGAGGGTAATTATGTCTAGGGTTAAGATCATAAAACCTAGGTACCTCACGAACTTTTGAACACTCTTTTGAGATTCACGAGTGTGACAATGAGTATAGATAAATACTATGAAAATCTATTAAGTTCACAGGCTACGACTAAAATCAGAGTGCTTAAAAAAACACTAAATGAGACATTATCTATAAAACCCTATATAAAGATGGCCTCCATCCTATAGGTGGAAGGAAATATAAAAGTGTAACAAAAATGTACCCAATATGGCATGAATCCCCAAATTTGAAGTGGCAGAGTAACGCACTGGTCACTCTATTGTCTATTCACAATGAGTAAGAAATACTGTAAAAACCCTTACACACATATGGTAAAATGAAATAGATGGGATATAAAAGTCTCAAGCTAAGATAAAATGGAAATGTGGCATGGAGAGTTTACCAACCGTGGTCATCCTTATTATACCTACAGCAATTGTTGTCGTTGAAATCATAGAATAAATATGTAATGCATTTGAAGAAAATGAGGAATGATAGTATAACAAGAGGAAGCAATATTTTCCATGAAAATTACCATTTTGTTAAGCATTGACACAGACACAAATTCCTGTTTGTGATGTTAACAATGCATATCCAGACACAAATTCCTGTTTGTGATGTTAACAATGCATATCCAGACACGGATACAACCTATGTGAGAACAAAGTAATGGCGTTGAAGAAGATCTGTCATTTATAACAAACCGAAGCAACACCTGTCCATGAGAACAAAAGCCAACTGCAGAAATGATTCATGGATTAGGGTGTCCACCCTTTGGTAAAACCTAAATGACTCCTCTGTCATATTGTTATCACAAATCCAAACTATCCATAATGCGTTGTACAGAGGAACGGTGTGAAGGAACATGGGTAATGACCGATGTGGCCTATTCCAAGTGTACATGTTTATTAACAAATGACCATTCAATTGATAGCACACCTTATGGAAGAAACTATACGTCTAGGTCTTAAAACCTAAGAATGGAGATCAAAATGAGTGCATATTTAAAAACAAAAGAATTCGTTAACAAGGGAGGGTCGTACCCCTCACATTTTTCATTAGAGACTAGGATATGAGAGTACAGAATTAAGAGTATTTAGTAAATAATTATAATATAATGTTGGCAAATGCGCTACATTTTATATTGAAAAAGGTCAAATAAAGGACCACATAAAGACCAAAGTTAAGTCTTCGAATGATGTTAAAGATGTTAAAGAAGGGTACCATAATTAAAGACCAAAGTTAAGTCTTCTAATGATGTTAAAGAAGGGTACCATAATTGAGGCATGATAAGAAAATGACCATAGCTGTATTATCCATATTATGGAGATATATGAAAACCATTGACTAAGTGATAATGTGATAATTCATGGTTATGAAATGAATAAGCTTGCAAATATTTGGTGCTTGCGATCGGGTGGCTTTGCAATCTAAACTAGGGTTTGAGTTAGGGTTTGCCAGCTAGTAACCATGGCGGGATGTGGAGGAGGGACTTCTGCTCTCTATTATAGTCAAGTAGCTACGAACAGAAGCAAGCAAGCTAGTGAGCATCACTTCAAGAAACCAACGAGGTGACAACTGAGGATATTAACACACGAAATATCAAACCTCACAAATAGGAAGAGAATCACGAGGAGGATAGCAGGGAGAAGAGGACAGGGGGTAGCAGCCAGAAAGCTACACCTATGAGTGCGACAGGGATCTGTAAACCCAAGTCGACCAGTATTCCTCAGGTAGTTTTAAGTGACCCAGCGATATAGATGCACAGAGATCACATGGTGGAACACGCGGTTTTATGCAAATTTATGGGGGCTTGGCTGGCGGAGAAGGCTTTGCACAAATGGATAAGGAACCACTGGAAACCAATGGGAGAAATAAACCTTCACCTTGGGTCTAAGGGTTTTTTTGCGGTGGTGTTCACAAGCTTAGAGGATAAAGATAGAGTGTTCGAGGGAAGAACCTATTTTTTACACTATTGTAGGCCTTTACATGCGACCATGGGTGATGAATTTTGTCCTAGAATGAGAAACGTTCACTTCGATACCGGTATGGATAAGAATTTACTCCCTTCCTTTAGATTATTGGCTGCTAGAGTCTCTAAAGGCTATCGACAACAAGCTAGGGCATTTTATAAAGATATCAAATGCGACTCTATGAGGCAAATAAAGTTCCTTCACCTGGATTTGTGTGGAAATGGACTTATCTGGAGCACTTCCGGATGAGATCATTTTAGAATTGTATGATGAAAAATGGGTGCAGGTGGTGGACTATGAACATGTCCCATTTAGGTGTCGTAAGTGCCATGAACATGGACACCTACACAGAGACAACCCATCAAACAAAATGGAGAGCAACACGAAAACCACCATAGGTAAAGATCCTGAGGGTTTCGCTAAGGTGGTGGGTAAAGGGAAAGGAGGAAAGTTGTACCAAAAGAAAATCAACAAGAACGGGAAACTGAGCCACAATAGTTTCAAGATCTTAGAAGAAGAAGTCGAAAACAACGGGGCAAACCAGGAATCAGAGACTAATCCCACCATAAGGAAAGGGATTCTAGCATGGAGGATATACCAGAGAATAGTCAACAAAAGGATGATATACCGAGCATTATGGAGCTCAGTAGGGACCATGGGATGACCCCAAGTGAGGCGGGAATGGAGGACCATGAATTGCAAGAGATTCTAGAGAGGGAGAATTTAGATCTAGAAAATTTTCTGGAGTAGGGAATTACCAAAGGGGTTGACTCCCTGCAAAAAGAGGAGTTTGACAGGGTTCAACAACTCTTCCTCTGGAAATCCCAATCGAAAGGTTCTGGAGTCAAAAGAAACCATGACAGCCAGGACAAGAGAGGGATGAAAACAATGGAGGAAACACATGGCCACTCTTCCAAGAACCAGGGTAGGAGAAGAGGAAGGAAAAGACATAATGAGCTGCTGACCGAATGTGGGAAACTCATAATTAACTCAAGTAAGATGAAATATCTCACCAGTTACTCCTTTATAAACCTTTCTTAATGAAGCTTACAACCTGGAACATTAGGGGTCTAGGAAATAAAAGGAAACAAAGAAATTGTAGCAATAGAATAAAAGAAAAAAAATCAGATATGGTTTTTATTCAAGAAATAAAGTGTTTGATGGAAAAGATCAGAGAAATACATAGAAAATGGTTAATCAAGTATGAGTATCTAGAGGTTAAGGCAGATAACTCAGCGGGGGCGATTCTTATGCTCTGGGATCCCCATAAACTTGGAATCCTGGATGTTGAAGCGTCCAGGAACTATCTATCACTGGTGATTCAACCTTTGGGTGATAAAGAGATCTACATGATTACAAGTGTCTATGGTCCTCAAAAACTAGAAGACAAACTCAAGCTTCTGACCTGCCTTGAGGCGCTGAGAGAGAGATATCCTGATATGCCCTGGATTCTGGCAGGGGATTCCAATATGATCAAATCTCTTATATAGAAAAAGGGTGGCACCAAAATACTAGGCAGAGACTTCGTTGCCTTCCAAAAGATCTTAAACAACATGGATCTAGTGGATACTGAAACAATAAATGGCACTTTCACGTAGAACAATAAGAGGGGAGGGGCTTCTCAAGTTGCCTCTAAACTATATAGATTCATAATCTCAGAGAGCCTCCTTCTCACAGGCCTTGGCATCTTAGCTTTAATCCTTCCCTTTGGAGGCTCGGACCACTGGCCTGTCCAACATGAAGCCACTTTCATGGGTACACCGAGGAACAGACCCTTTAGGTTTGAAAATGTCTGGTTCTCTCACCCTGACTTGATCAGAAATATTGACAAATGGTGGATGGAAGATATTCCCGTTCAATGCACTAAAATGTTTAGGTTGCAACAAAGACTTAAACAGATCAAATCTAGACTTAAGTATTGGAACAAAAAAGAGTTTGGTAATATTTTTAAAGCCAAAAGAGAAGTTGAACAAAAACTCCAGGGTATTAATCAGATCATCATCATGGATGGTTTTACTGAGGAAAGGAAAAATCAAGCCTATTCTCTTCAGAAGGATTGGGAAGATAGGTGCATGCAAGAGGATATTTTCTAGAGACAGAAATCAAAGGGTGCAGTGGATCAGAGAAGGGGAAAGAAACACGAAGTTTTTTCATAAATCAACTTTGGATCACAGGTCACATAACAAAATTTCAAAACATAGAGATGTTCAACGGAAAGAGCTCTTCTCCCACAAAGAAATGGAATTTTTCCTAGTTCAACACTTCCTTAGCATAGTAGACAAGCCTCTCCTCAGCAGATCATGGTTCATTAACAATCTCACAAAGTACATTCCCAACCTTGTGATAATGGAAGACAATCACAATATTAACAGGCCAGTGTCTGAAGATGTAGTCGGTGAAGTTCTCAATGAGATGAAAAATGGGAAAGCTACTAGCCCGGATGGTTTCAATGTGGACTTCTTCAAAGTATGCTGGAAAACAGTCAAACAAGACATCCTTGATGTTGTGGAAGACTCAAGAAGATCCAAAACAGTTTTGAAGGCCCTCATTGCCTCTTTCATAGCCTTGATTCCAAAGCAGGAAAAAGCTATGACACCAGATAGATTCAAACCCATAGATTTATGTAATGTGGTGTACAAAATTATTTCCAAAGTGATCGCTAACAGACTCAAGCCCCTTCTTTGAGCTCTTGTCTCAAAGGAGCAAACTGGTTATGTGGAAGGAATATAGATTCTCAATAACATCATACAAGCTCATGAGGTGGTACACTCTCTTATGAACACTAAGCAAGTTGGTATGATAATTATTATGTAAAAAAATATTTTAATGCAAATAATAATACTGAAGTTGATCTCTTTGCCAAGAATATACTTCATTTTGTAAAAATATGAATATT